>JALLOX010000711.1:0-10127 GCA_036939695.1 Thalassiosira ordinaria | reverse complement strand
ACGGAACAGCAGCCAACTCAGAGCCCTACACCATCACCTTCCAAAAGACCGGTATGTTGAGATCTTATGGTGTCACCATGGCATATACACATCATGCTCTAACTCTTAAAAATATTTGCTTCAACACTTGGATTTCTGAAACATGTATGGCTTTTAGACATATGCACCCATGCCCTCACTTCGTTTGGGGGTCAGGTTGGCTTAATGTCATCTCGGGAGATTTGCTACTTTCGTATTTTTCAATTGATCTGAACAAGTTTATATTTTCAAGTATCAAATGTATTCATGTGATTTTTAAACAGAATTTTAAGGGTGATAACTAAATTAAAGATAGTTTTATTCAATTACAAATTTAAAAGGTTCGAAATATTGTTGGTGAAATATAACATTTGTAATATGTGTCGTCCAAAGTTTTATTTGCGTCGATCAAATAAATAGTGTGTTCAAGCACATTTTGTTAGAAATTATATATTCACTAAAACTTCGTAAAATCCGTTTGCAATCCGGTAAAACGTGTACAAACTTCGTCTATGATCGTACAAAAAAACGTGATTTCTCCACATTTGTAAAAAAATAAAAACGGACCAAACTTTTTGATGTAATTGACTTACAAAGGTGTACATCAACAAAATTATCCGATTTCGCCTGTACGATGCGGTTTTCGTATCTATAAGGCGTTTAATTTTCCCTTGATTTGTATATCACATTTTAAAGGTTATCGTACGACTAGATCAGCTGTTATCGTCTTTTTTAGTTGATAACGGGGGCATTCTATCGGGCATTAAATGTGTTCGAAATATGCCCGAGCGTATCACCACTAAAACATTCTCTGATGAGTAGGATCCAAGGATAGGACTAAACACAGTATCAACGTGGTCATTACCCATTTCAACCCTTATGATGTTCGCCCTGGACAGAGAAGCAAATGTGATGCAGCTGGAAATTAGATACACCTTATCCATGACATTGAGCAATGGCTCTCCAGTCTAACTACTGGCGTGAGTTAAGAGCAAGCATGGCTTTTCAAGTTTTGAGATTACGCTTCAGCTTCAGTATGCCATAGACAAGGAGAAAACAACATCATTAACTTCCACCAATATTCAATTATCGTGTCATCTTTGGATCTGTATCATTATTGTACAATGCGGGTAGGAAGATTGTTTTGGAGTATTGCCGGCCCTTGCATTCTATTTGATATTGGGGATTATAATTAATTATATATCTTCAGCTTCAGCTAGTCTAGGCTCATTTGGATCTTCTGTGTGTGTTCCAGTCCTGTTTTTATCAGTCTACTTCTTCACTTTCAATTTGGTGTTGCAATTTTTCAGTGTTGGGGTGGACGTGGGTGATGTACTGTACACATGTAGTCAAGAGCATCCTGTACCGAGATCACTGCTGTTGGGCCTCCTCTTCTCTACTCCCTCACCATGACAACATCCGTCTGCTGAGTGTGCAAGTACTAGGAGCCATTCCTTAGCATGTGCTGGCTACATAAGGCTGGCAGGAACCAGAACACATGCCATTGTTTTAGAGAGAGAAGGTGGTAGGCTGGAAATCAGTCATATTCACATTTTGAATTGATACACATCACTGCCTTGCCCTCTTTCTGACCTCTGTGCTGACCTCTGCCCTGCCCTGGTGGCTGAATCCAATCCCTGCCTGTCCCGCCACAAAATGAACGGGAATACTGCAGAGGTGTACATTCTTGACTCATCTGTCACTTCGATAGCTAGCTACATAGAAATGAAAATGCAAACAAGCAAAAATCCATGTTCCAATTCGGAAATAGTACCCCAGCCAGCCCCAGCAGCTAATTACCGCCATCCGCCTCTCGTTGCCAGTTTCCAGTTTTCCGCGCCGCGACAGCCCACGACCCAGCCACCCCAGTAGCACCCAAAGCCACGCCAATCTCCTCTCCCTACTTGATCGTTATCCGCACCGCCTGCTTCATTGCATCCATTTCCGCAACCATGGCCGACACCAAGAAGAAAACCGAAGACGTCGAAATGGCCGACGCCGATCCCGCTGATGCCAAGAAACCCGCCGCCAAGGCCAAGGCGTCCAAAAAGGCTCCTCCCGCGCCTCGCTTCGAGATCAAGAAGTGGAACGCCGTGGCCATGTGGTCCTGGGATATTTGCGCCGAGCATTGTGCCATCTGCCGAAACTCGCTCAATGAGCCCTCCATCGAATATCAGGCCAACCCTTCTCCCACGAATGACAATGGGTTAAGCATTGCGTTTGGAAATTGTGGACATGTTTTTCATTTGGATTGTATCCAGAGGTGGTTGAGGACGAGGTCGGTTTGTCCGCTTTGTAATAAGGAGTGGGACTTTGCCAAGATTGAGAGAATTCCCGGGTATGGCGTTGGCATGTAAAAAAATGAGCTGAGATGAGGAGTTCGTTAGTTGGGGGGAGTTGGAATGGAAATGGGGGGACTCTAGGTACTAATCAACAGCTGTTCTAGATAAGAGGACAGGGAGAGTGTAGACGAATAGGAGTATGAATATATGAGGATATGATGAGAGATCTGCATAGAATGATACTACTCTCCCATCTCAGGAGCACAGTTGTGGAAGACTTGCTGGAGGTGATATCCCCCCAAACTTCGAACCAGCATTTACCTCTGATCGAAATCCCCGAGCCAAATAGAAACGGGTCAATTTTCTCTCAGTCTTGAATAGCTTTCATATTTTTTATGCTAATAAAAATTAGTTATGACATCCTTGGGGTAAACCAAATAGTAGTGAATAAATACCATTGATTCATATTTCAGGTCCACGGGCGGGCTAGCTGCTTCAACCCTCTCTCCCCTGCATATGTTGTATTTGTGTCAGAATACCTCAGTTTTTGTTTGTTGACTAGGGAGTGTCATCATTCTCAGTTAAATAGATGGAGCAACGTCTTCTTTGTCTCAAATAGGTATTCATATTTATGCAAATATTAATGAGTTAAATGGAAGAATATCATCAAATAGTATGAAAAAGTCTTTGGTCCTGACTTCAGAGAGCGGCATCATCGGAGTTGGATCGTTCCCTGCGTNCAAATAGTATGAAAAAGTCTTTGGTCCTGACTTCAGAGAGCGGCATCATCGGAGTTGGATCGTTCCCTGCGTTCCTTCTTTTGCTTCTTCTTCTTCTTGAGCTTTTTCTTGAGACGTTTCCTTTCATCTCCAGTGATATTTGGATTGTTTAGTGCTGCCTCCATTTCTTCTATGGACATCTTCTCCCTGTGTGGGTTGTCCTCGGCTTCAGTTGACATCTGCGACGCGCGCCTAGAAGGGCCCTCCTTCTCAGATGAGGAGGTGGGGGGGATACCTGATCCAAAATCGTCATCTTCCTCGGTGTTTCGCAGTTTAGCATCAGCTCCTTCCTTCTTTATGTCATCATTTGCCACTGCATCCTTCTCGTGAACATCCTTGGCTGTGCTGCCATTGGTAGATGGTTCAGGAGATGGACTGCGCTCCTCTACAATGATGCCATCCTTTGCCGCAGCATCCTTCTCATCTTTTCCCTTTGCTTTGCCTGAATTGGTAGATGGTCCAGGAGTTGAAGTGTGCTCATCTTCCATTATGCCAATCTTCGCCGCCGAGTTTTTCTTTCTTGCAGCAGCGGCTGCCATCGCTGCGATTCCCATAGGGGCATTGTCATTTGGTTTTTTGGGCATCCTTTTCCGTGGCTGAACCAGCTTATTTTCCTCAGCAGCCACAGCGATATTTCGAATATTTGTGGACTCGCGCCGTGCCCACTGGTATTGTGCGGTTTGTTGAGAAGCCGCACTCATTGCTTCAATATTCTTGGCCTCATATTGTGCCTCCTTTTCACGTGCGGCTACTTCTGCCTTTTTCTTCAATGGACTCGACGAATCATTGTATGGCTCTCTGTTTCTGGCAGATGCTGCTGCCATAGCAGCTACCAGCATGACTGCACACAAACCAAGATAAGTGTGAGATTTAGACATTTGCAATATTGAATAAACACAAACACAAAAATCTTTCTCACCTTTCGCTTCTGTTTTAGCATCTGCTTCAATGTAAGGGTTGATACGGTTCACTCTAGGGGCTGGCGGTTCAATTTCGTCTGAAGGAGGAGAATCAGTGGCAGCAATGGGTTCGTTTCCACGGGCAGTGGATGATGTCTTCATCTCATATCTTTCTTCCCTTTCACTGCGTTTCTCCTTGGCATCACGAGTTGTGGCAGGGAAAAAACCTCCAGCGGCAGGGGGGGATTCAGGGGAATGTGCCTGTGATTGTTTAGCGACGTTCTCATCATTTGGAGTGAGATTGTCTGCCTTTGAGTCAAGAGTTTGCTCATCGCCAATTGGTAATTTGCCAGACTCGAGTTCCGGTCCGCCAGCTCGTTTGCTTAGCATTGCCATGAGAGCTGCTCTTGGGTCAGGCTCTTCTTCCTTTACTTCACTATTTTGAGTAGCATCCTGGGCTCCTTTGCTTGGCATTAAAGTTAGAGCTGCATTTGGATCATCCTCTTTTGTTTCCTTGTCCTGATCAATTGACAATTCCACAGGATCAGGAGCAGCTCGCTTATTCAGCATTGCCATTAGAGCCGCCCTTGGATCAGCATTATCAGTGCCCTCTTCAGATTTCTCTGGCTTGATCTTGGGCTTTTCTACTGGAGTCTGAGGAGCCCGTTTTTGAAGCATTGGCATGAGTGCTGTCCTTGGATCAGCATTCTCAGCGTCTTTTCCCTCTTTGTCTGGTGACGCTTCATCTTTCAGCTCTTCCGCTGAATTAGGAGGGGTTCGTTTGTTCAGCATAGCCATGAGTGCTGCTCTTGGATCAGCCTGTTTAGTTTCCTCTTCCTGCTCAGCTGCAACTGATTCGCTCTTTGGCTCATCCGCTGGGGTTGGTGGAGCTCGTTTGTTCAGCATANTCCTGCTCAGCTGCAACTGATTCGCTCTTTGGCTCATCCGCTGGGGTTGGTGGAGCTCGTTTGTTCAGCATAAATATGAGTGCCGCCCTTGGATCAGCATGTTTAGTTTCCTCTTCCTTCTCAGCAGCAACTGATTCGCTCTTGGGCTCATCCGCTGGGGTTGGTGGAGCTCGTTTGTTCAGCATAGCCATGAGTGCCGCCCTTGGATCAGCTTGTTTTGTTTCCTTTTCCTGTTCAGCTGCAACTGATTCATTTTTTGTTTCATCAGCTGGAGTTGGTGGAGCACGCTTGTTCAGCATTGACATTAGAGCTGCCCTTGGATCAGCTTGCTTTGTTTCCTCTTCCTTCTCAGCTGCAATTGATTCGCTCTTTGTTTCGTCAGCTGGAGCTGGAGGAGCACGTTTGCTTAGCATTGACATGAGTGCTGCCCTGGGATTGGCATTCTCAGATCCTTTCTCCTGTTTTTGCGTCTCACTAGCGGATGGAGTAAACTTTGAGTTTGCATCAGCATCATCTGCGTCTGGACCAGCGAATGCTGATGAAATAGAGAAAAAACGTGAGAGTGATATGAATATGGCGTGTCTTTGAATTGAATCGACATATCTTTTGTGTACACTCACGATCAGCAAATTGTTTTCTTTGCCCAGCTAAATCTAATTTGCCCTTTGATTTCACTGGAACCACATCTGAAGCTTTCTTTGCATCTGATGCCTTCTTCGCAGCCGACGCAGCTTTTGCAGCCTTCCTCGTTTTTTCTTTAGCACGCTGTGCTGCAGCTTTCTTCTCTTCAGCAAGTTTCAATGCCTCAATCCTTTTCACAACCTCCAAGGCAGAATCAAAAGCGGCAACAAACTTGTTCAAAGTCCCAAAAAAGTCTGTGCTCGTCATCGCCGGATCTTCACCAAAGTAGGACAAAACCATCTTGAAGTTCTCTTGGACTTCCTCTATCCGAGCAAACGCCTCAGATGCGCGCTTCTCTGCATACTTAGCAAACTTTTCCATTGCAGTTAGTTCAATAGGTACAGATTGATTGTACATATGAACCCCCGCAACATCTTTGATTTTTGTCTTCATATGACGCAGTTTTTCCAGGGCTGACTCCTTTTTTGCGGTGGATTTGCCATCCCTTATCCGCCTTCCCTCTGCCTCTGCAGTTCCTTTGACACTAGTCAATTGGTCATTAAGATCTTTCACCTCAGACACTAGTCCCTCCACAATCACGTTCTCCGCAGCAACAATTGATGGCATTTCTTCGTGTACGTTGAGAAGGTCAGGCTCATTGGCTTTTACCAATTTCACAAGATACTGGAGTACACTTGTCTTTTTATCAAATGCCTTGGCCTTAAGAATTGGAATGTGCACAGTGTTTGGATTCAGGCAAGAACAAGAGACAAATTGACAAGGTTCCACTCCCAACAACATTTTCTTACCTCGTCAAGTTTTAGCAATGCATCCAATGTAAACCCATGAGCCATGTTGCCACTGCCACCAGTATTGATTTGATTTCCCAACATCAAAATCATGGCCATTAGCTTTCGAAGGCGCACTGACTTTTGTACTTCCTCGCAAGCACTGATCAGAGTGGTGACACTCTGCATTATCTCGTTCAATTTATTGTCAAATTGATACTTGAAGAGCATGGCCTCAAACTTTTCGTCGGCCATATCCACCTTCATCATTGCAAGCATGTACTTTTCGCATGCACAAAGATCATTGATTGCAGCTTCTTTTGTTTTTTCTGATTTCGATGCCCCCTTGATGTATCCATCAATCGCGAACCTTTCTTCTTTTGTGGGAAGAAATTCACGTAGAGCCTTCAGCTGTGTATCATCAAGCTTTCCACAGTCCCTTTTGACAACAGCGTTGAGATATGACATGCACATGAGCAAATTCTCATTACCAAATAGACAGGCAAAGAAATCAGTTTCACTTACATTTCAGAAACCATTTCCGCTAGAGCTGGAAATTCAATTTTTATTCTGGCGAGAATGATACCCCCGTTCATTCCCCGTTTTGCATCAATTACTTGAACACTCTTCTTTTGTTTTGACTCTTTGGGTTTGTCATTGGCAGCTTTCTTCTTGTCAGCTGGATTTGAAGTGTCGGTGAACAAGCTTGCAAACTCATCTTGGTCAACTTTGAGAGATTCAAAATCATATGCCCCTTTAATCATTGACCACATGGAGTTGTCATCAATCTTGGCCTCTTCAATAGGACTCCAGAAGATTTTCTTTCTCCTTACTTTTGGCTTTTTCGGTTCCTTCTTCGGTGTCTTCTTCTTTGCTTTCTTCTTACCCTTTTGAGATGACATAGCCTTTTGATACTCTAATGATTTCTCAGGATCTAGATCCATAATAGATGGATCGTGCCCGTCACGCTGAAGAGCATTCTGAACAGCTCCCATCGGTAGGCCCTTCAGGAATTGAACGTTGAAAATGAAGTACAATATGTTTGAATTAGACTTACAATCATGTGTCAACAGAAACATCCCTTTTGGCATGGTATGCACTTACCATTTTCAACATCTTGAAGTACTTCACATAGGTTGGATCCTCCTTAAGTGGGGGACCTTTGTCAACTATCTCTTCCTCCTTATCAAGCTGGCTAGCAACAGATTTTTCTGGGTCAAGATCCATGACGGTAGGATCAAGCCCATCACGCTGCATAGCATTCTGAACAGCTCCTTTTGGCAGACCCTGTATTGGTATAGGGCAGTTGGATAGGAAACAGTGCATAAGATCATATAATACTACATTCTCCGCAACATCTCAGATGGAAATGCGATCTTACCATTTTCAGCATCTTAAAGTATTTGCTGTGTTGGTGTTGATAAATAATATGAAAAGAAGCAGAATGAATCAGAAGAACCAGGATGTTTGACATGAGTGGAATGGCCGAACAGGAAATCATACCTATATTTTGGGTCTTCTTTAAGTGGAGGGCCACTGTCGACTTCGTCCTTTTTGAGTTGGCTAGCAACGGATTTTTCTGGATCAAGATCCATAATTGATGGATCAAGTCCATCCCGTTGCATGGCGTTCTGAACAGCTCCCATCGGAAGTCCCTAGTAGGAGAAATACCAACGAATGAGCAGGCATGTGGGCAAATTCAGAAAGAAATATGCAAGAGTTGCTCACCATTTTCAGCATCTTGAAGTATTTGCTGTATGGTAGAAAATACGAAAGAAACCAATGAGTATCACATTATTCATGGCAATTTTCATCAGACCAAATGTGTAATACTACGTCATCATACCTGTATTTAGGGTCCTCTTTCAGCGGAGGGCCATCATCTACTACTTCTTCATCTTCCTCCTCATCCTCATCCTGGATCTGGCTGGCTACTGACTTTTCTGGATCTAGATCCATAATCGAAGGATCAAGTGAATCACGCTGCAAGGCATTCTTGACAGCTCCCATAGGCAACCCCTGAAGTGATTCGTACAGGTCGAAAAAAGCAAAGTAAAGTGGATTAGATCATACAGAGTAGTACCATGACATGGCAAAATGTTATATTAGAACCCACCATTTTCAGCATCTTGAAGTATTTACTAAGATGATTAAGATCAATAAATCATGCATGAGAACATTCGAGATTGATGTGTACAGAAACAACCCTTGAAAAAAAGATATTCACGCACCTGTATTTTGGGTCGTCTTTAAGTGGAGGGCCATCATCAGCTTTCTTCATTTGGCTGGCAACTGACTTATTGGGATCAAGATCCATTATGTCTGGATCAACATCATCGCGCTGCATGGCATTTTTCACAGCGCCCATAGGCAACCCCTAAGGATACGAAAGAGAGATTTTAGGAACAAATTGACAGCAAGCAGAGGGCTTCAAAGACTCTAATAACCTTACCATTTTCAACATTCTAAAATACTTTTCATAAGCAGGGTCTTTATTCAACGGCGGCCCCGTATCAGCCACATCATCCTTTGCTGGAGGGCGCTGGCTTTCTAGAGATTTCTCTGGGTCTAGATCCATAATAGTTGGGTCTTCTTGATCCCTCTGCATAGCATTCTTAACAGCACCCACGGGCAACCCCTGAAGATGAAAGGATACAATAAATTACATAAGAGAAATAGATGTGATACAAACCTTTGTTGTCTCATGATCTCACCATCTTGAGCATTTTGAAGTACTTGGCGAATCGAGGGTCCTCTCTAATCTTTGGCGGGCCATTGTTCTCTGTTGGTACAGGGGCTTTTGAAGCTGCCTCTTTATCAGAATCAGGCTCCTTCATTTGTTCCCCTTTTTTCAGTGCAGCTGCCGCAGCAGCAGCGCTGCCGGGAGGGCGCACAGATTCATTTTTGGGCTCTTCATCTGGAGGAGCTCGCTTGTTTATCATTGACATGAGAGCTGATCTTGGGTCAGGCTCTTTTCCATCCTTTGGCTCCACTGCTACTGGAGGAGCACGTTTGCTGATCATTGACATGAGAGCTGCTCTTGGGTCTGCCTCTTTTTCTTCTGTCTTGGAATTCACCACTTCACTCCTTGGCGGCTCTGCTGATGGGGGGGCTCGTTTGCTTATCATTGACATTAGAGCCGCCCTGGGATCGGTATCTTTCTCTTCCTGATTGGATTCCCTTGCTGAGTTTTCAGAATCATTCGCTGATTGAGGAGGCGCCCGTTTGTTCAGCATTGCAGTAAGAGCTGCCCTTGGGTCACTATCATTTGCATCCTCATTTTGTTCGAGTGAATCGGTCTCATGAGCTTCTGCTGCAGGAATTGGAGGAGCTCGTTTGCTGAGCATTGACATTAAAGCTGCTCTAGGATCAGGCTCGACCAATTTCTCCTCTTGCCCCATTGCTTCACTGGATATCTCTTCAGCTGGAGATGGAGGGGCACGACTTTTTAGCATTGACATTAAAGCTGCCCTGGGGTCGGCCTCCTTTTCTTCTTCTTTCACTACTTCAGACTTTGGTTCATCAGCTGGAGTTGGTGGGGCACGCTTGCTCAACATTGCCATGAGAGCTTTCCTTGGATCAGGATCCCCTTCCTCCTCTTCCACTGCTTCACTTTTAGACTCCTCTGCAGTAGGTTGCGGAGCTCTTTTGCTCAACATTGCCATCAGAGCTGCCCGCGGATCAGGCTCCTTCTCTTCCTCCTCCACTGCTTCACTTTTCAGCTCTTCTGCAGCAGCAGGTTGTGGTGCTCTCTTGCTGAGCATTGCCATCAGAGCTGCCCGCGGTTCAGGCTCCTTCTCTTCCTCTTCCACTGCTTCACTTTTCCGCTCTT
>JALLOX010000710.1:0-10083 GCA_036939695.1 Thalassiosira ordinaria | reverse complement strand
TCTGAGCATGTGTTGGAGCCTTGCACAAAAGCAAAACCTTAACTGAGAGCCTTTGGTACCGAGGGTTTTGGCTGAGAGGGCATCGTCTGAGAGACTTTCCTCGGGAGTGCATTCTCCAAGAGGCTAGGTCAAGAGCTCGGCTGAGATCTATTTTGAGAATCTTGAATGGCTCAGAGCCCTGGTAAATTGGCTCAGATCCTTGCTCAATTTCGCCAAGAGAGCCTTGGCAAAATATTTGACCCGATATAACCATGGCTGAAGGCTTGCTTGAAAGATATTCTAAAAAATTCTTCACTGTCTTTATCGCATTTTGCTGTCCTAGCAAAATGAAAATGTATACAATTCCAACAAATGTGATTATACAGATATCAGCACTCTAATCTGAAATGAATTGTTCTGTCATAATATATATGCTGGGAGTGCCATTCCTGCCAGATATATCATCTTAGCCTATTGATTCAAATAGCCGGGGTTTTCTC
This sequence comes from Thalassiosira ordinaria, assembly GCA_036939695.1. NCBI lineage: Eukaryota > Bacillariophyta > Thalassiosirophyceae > Thalassiosirales > Thalassiosiraceae > Thalassiosira > Thalassiosira ordinaria. Next base: position 9,604 of record JALLOX010000710.1, on the reverse strand, counting down.
TGGGATTTCTTTGTAAACGACATGGCATTCAAGCAATGGCTGTCAGAACATATGTTCTGATCAGATCTCATCTGGAAGAAAACTTTGTCTGGTGAGTATCATACAACTCATCATCAGTACTATTTGCTATGTCCTAGAGGTATATCCATAGCGATCATGCTGACTTTATTGAGTTGCAGCGCTACGCACTAGCATGATGTACACATCAAGCCCACTGGTTAGCATATAAAGTTGGCCACGACACAGTCAAAGACAACTCTGGCGGGAGCGAATGAAAATCTCGTTGTGCTTCTTCCTGCTGAAAGTCGTGACAAAATAGAGAATAGAATGATATGGCGCGGAAATAAGTAGACAACACATGCATGGCGGAGGGGCGGAGGAGCGGAGGGTACTGAGGTCTGACTATTGAATGGTGCGCAGTAAATAATATGTTGCTGTCTACGAGCATAAGACGACCTCCCAAGCTGCCATATGGTTTTGTCTCTGTATTGTAATAATGGGAATGGACATGATGCATGGGGCACCACTGGATACTTTCACACTTTGTGATGGTAGATGGCACCATGCAGTGATCAAGCGTGAGGAAAAGGTATGATATCATGTGTGTATATATCCACTCAATAAGAGCCATTAGGCCATGGAATGTATGTATTGCATTTATGCATATCGGCTATCATGTCACGACAATAATGGGGTGCTGTTGAACAATTATAAATTTAAAACATTGACACCGAGGATGGAAAAGAGTCTTGTAAAACAGGCTCCCTCTAGACACAACTGTAATCAATGAGGAAGGAGAGTCTCACTCCTGGGAATGTACCTCATATTATTAGTCCTCCCTCAAGAGCTATCAATCTTGGTACCAGATGTATCACATCATCTTTTTCTTTTTTATCTTGGAAAGGCTGGGATCATGCAATATTATTACGTAACAAACGCGTCAATTTTTTGCCATATGATCCGACAAAAAGGCAATTCATCCATACTGGATCGATGAAAAAATTGATTCGGTAATTGTCTGCTCAAGGAAAATATCTCATGGTCATTTTGTACATAATATTACTTAATTAAATCATCAAACATGAGACTCTGTGAATCCTAAACGTGTTCTTGCACTAATATTCGCAGGGTGCTTTCTTGAATTATTCTGAACAATCACGACAAAATATACATTGAGCTTGCTCGCTGCACGTGAATAAGATAAGTGGATGTATTGTTAGAATAGGTTCAGATCCTCGGAGAGCAAAGAGAGGGGAACAGGATGGCTGAACTGATTGATGAGGAAGAGTGAGGATTTGAAAATGTATGGCTTAAATCCTCTACAGTTGCAGGCGTCCAGATCAAGAATACGGAGGGTGTATCCAACTCTATTATTTGCAGAGATTTTATGTCTTCTGAGAAAAGTTCTTGAGCAGGGAGAGAGGTTTTCAACGGCTAGAGCTTTGGCAGTTGTAGTTATAACTCGAAAATCAAATGGTACAACATTATGGTGACGGTTGAACTTTGCTGAGAAAGAGTTTGATGCACCACCTCGCTGTGAATGGCGATCTATTTCTGTGCTAAATGGCAATGCTTTGACATATTGCCACTCTTTTGCTTTTATACCCTATTATTCAAAAAATATTGGCGTGCTACCATTTTGGCTTGCAAAACTTGAGCTTTGATTGAAAGGTTCCTCAACTTTGCTTCGAAAAGCATTGCTGTGCTATAGAACTACTTTTAACCTTGTTTCGTAAATGACTTACTTCAGCTTTGTAACTCAGGAATTCATTGCCTTGCTGCAGGAGTAATACTTCGACTTTTGAACAAAAAAAAATATGCTGAACAGTAATATTTTGACTTTGCTACACAACTATATTGCCAAGCGAAAAGTACAGGCATTTCAAAGCTGAATTGAAATGACAAAGTGACTTATCTATTATCATTCAATGCAATGTGAACGATTTTCATTCTCATGTATGTATTAGTCCAGTCACGGAGTAGCCAGGTCCAAATCGACTTTTGTGCTATCACCACTTTCATTAGCTTTGATCATTATGTGTCCTCGTCTTCGTTGTCACTTTTGCCAGCCGCCAGGGTTTGGTTCCAGTTCCACTTCCATCCCGCCATGCCTCTCTCCGTTCGGCTTTTGATTGGCATTGGTTGGCTGGATATTATGGTTGGCATCATTGGTGACATAGACATCGGCCTGACTCCTCTGCCCTCTCATTCGTGCTCTCATTGGCATCACTGCGAGCTCCAAATATTTAATTTGTAAATCAAGACAATCTGGGTTGCAAAAGAGAATACTGATCATTACTTGTGGACAAAAGTATTGCACGAAGCGGTGTCAGCAATAGAAGAAGGCGGTTTGTAACATCACAGTGCACTCGTTTGCAGAGAGGGTCGCCTTCCTAGCTCTTGCAGCATTTACCTGCTTTTTTACTATGATGTTCGCCCCATGCATGAACAATAATGAAAGCGAACGCAGCTCGTCTCATTCAACTCAAAGATCAATATTTGGCAACATTCGAAACCACATCACGACGCACCAAACAGCCACACTTGTGAAGCGCCGAAGGATAAAGAAGTGACAGCAAGTTTTTTGGAAATGCCCTGCATTGGCTCATTTGAACTCTTCAGACGATGCTCTACCAATAGCAGAAGTACAGAAACGTTTTCGTACAGTGCTGCGGTTGCTACCTACATGAAATGTGCACTGAATCAATGCCCATGATTAAAGATTAAAAGACCAAGCGTTTGCGCAATCGAGAGAATGATGTTGGTGGCAGTGATATGATATCGAGAATCATTCAATGTGGATATGCCGTCTCCCTTTCACAGCTGAATGAAGACAATAGATGCGCCTACACTTCAAACTTCATACAAAGAGTGGTGGAAAGAAAAAAGTATTGTGTGGAGTAGAAAAAGAGATATTGTATAACATGATTCAAATAGTTTGTGTGGTAGTATTATGCAGCAAGTATGCAAGCAAAGCCTTTTTTGGTGCAGTATTAGTTATCAATGCTTGGTTGCAGAATAGAAGATTGTACTTAGAATTTGGCTCCCTTTCATAGGTACAAATATTTGAACCTTTTGACCCTCTATTGATATTATCGGTTACAGCTCTCAGTTCAGAATGAATATGCGCCTACATCTAGTTTTTGTCGAGCAAGAAAGCCAAGGATGGATGAATGCGAATGGATGAATGGTCTGAGCCGAAACTCAAGAAAAATGACCCGCCTCCCTTTCTCAATTCAAGCTGTGATTCAAGACTCACAACCGCTGTATTGTACCAGGTTGTACCTTTTCTGTCTTTGAAAAGCACCACATAATTCAGTCATGGCTGGCTCTCACTCTAGAGAGAGAGAGATAAACCCAAGTGCCGAAGCGGCTGGCGAAGATTTGTCTTGCTTCTCAGTTCTCAGGCACCAGTCCAATGCGATGCCTTCTCTCTCTCTCTCTCCTCTGGCCACAATTTTCATCAGCATTTCAGGAATTATTTTGCAATTGGTTCCGTTTTTCAACTTCGACTGCTAACTTTATCAAACATGATGACAATAATATCTCCACAAACAACAAACTACAGCTCCAATGCTGCAGCAATGGTCGAGCTGCCGATCTGTCCTCCATCTCCTAAAAATCTTCACGCTACAAGATGGACGTACTAGGCGAACAGCAGCCTTCCCACCGCCGCCCTCAGGTTATCAAGCCATGGTTTCCAATGCTACCCTCCGCTGCTTCTGCTTCTGCATCATCCTCTACGCTGTGCAGACCACTCGCCCAGCCTCCTCGTCTGCGATTGGCAACGCGCAAGCGAATCTTTAATGATTCATAGTGGCCCAACATTGCAGCCACATCCATCACCGCTCATCCTTGGGGATTTAGACAAGTGGTCGTATTATTGTCCCGTCAAGAATGCCACTATGGCGAATGCTACACGACCGAAACAGGTTGCAAGATCTGATTGCCTTTTTTTATCTGGTACTGTCAAGAATCTCATGGTGTCATGGTCCTATGATGACTCCTCCAAGAACAAGTCTGCACAAGAATTAGTATCGTACTTAAATGACTCGAATACTAGTAGTAGTGCTAATGATGAGGATGGCCTGGATGTTTCACGAAGGATGAAGCGAAGTCGTAAAGTGAGTTACCTTTGGACAAACCTAATTCTGAATGTTTGGAGATCAAGCATAGAAAGATTGTAGTAGAATGTGATGTGTCAAGCCATATGGAGTGTGAAGATGAACATATATTGATGTGTAGAACTAAATGTTTGTAGAGATGTATTATAATGAATGACGTAAAGACATACAATTCTTCTGAGTAAAAACAAAAGTTAAGATTGTGCAATAACAAATACTCATTTAGAACAATAGAGTGAATATAGACACACGGTAGATGTTGAACATTTTATGACCTTGATGCTTTGTAGTGATCTTTGTGCTGCAATAAATTAAAGTAGAGTATATAGAAAAGATAGAGCAGTCAGGAAGAGAAGAATCTATAGCTACCTATTCCTTCTAACTGGATGAAAGATGAATCAAATAAGTAGTGTACAGTCATTGCATGCTAAGAATTAGGATATCAGATATATACAGCAGCTAAACAAGGAGAACTCTCGAGAAACTTAAGAGATATGTGAGCTGATAGGCTAAAATACAGTCCCATGATTTGGAGTACATGGTGACAAAAAAGGTGATACATTCATGCCACACTTCAATGAATATATTATTTATATTGGTATATACTATTGTGAGAGCATCCAATCAAGTCTTTGTATGTCCTTAGCTTAGTCAGTCTGCTGTTGAGCTTATTTTGTCAGAGGATGCATATGGCACCATTATTTAGAATGGATGATGAGGCCTCAAAATTAGAATATCAGATATCATCATATTTTTATCCAAAAGCAAAATAAGAAGGCTGGTCGAGGAAACTGAAACTGTTTGACAGACGTATGAATATGTGATCTGATTGGCTAAAAATTCAATTGTAACTACTTCTCAATTGGAATAGTGACAGAAAGCGATCTGCCTACCTTTGCAGATATAAAGGGTGCGCAAGTTGTTGTGAACAAAACTTATGGGTACCAACGCTGAAAAATCGTATAAGAGACGTGGTACAAAAAAGTACGAGGAACACGTGCTGTACACCCAAGTGTCATAATTCGCTGTAGAAAGCTCGCTTCAATAGAAAAGATCTAAAGCTCTCATTGGTCGAGACAGTCTGAACCATCTTTCATGATAGACAACAGCACTTTGAAAACAGATTGCGTTGAACTAAACCATTCATCAGAACAGAGGTAATTCTTCATGTAGATAGCCTGCAGACAATGCTGTCAGCTGGCTGTGACGTAGAGGTACTATCTAATGCCTCAAAGGGTTCCGCCAATCAGCCAGCATAAATTGAAAATTTATAAAAGGGGTGCCCTTGAACATGCTACGGAAGAGCAAGGCTTGTTGATCTGAGAGTATTGAGCGATCATCTTTGGAGATACTGCAGATAATGAGAATGAGCGACGAAAAAGGCTTTGCAAGACAAGTAAAAGACGTTCCTATTAATTAAGGTTCAATGCTAGCTAGACTACGTCAAATATCAGTGTGTGAACTTCAATTATTTCATGACAATGGCTTTAATTCAATAGCTCATTGACAACTCAAAGAATATCAATGGTCAGTATCTTCAACTCCTCTTGACAACTCTTGCTTCTCATTTCACTCATCCAACAAACAAGCCAACGCCAAAAGATCATCCAATGCCATCTCGTTGTCACTCATTTCTTGAGGATATGATAGCAAGTCATCTTCAACATCTTCCAGCAAAAGACTGGGATGCAGTTCAAAGGAGATTCGAGTCTTACGTTGTTCCTCGTTTTTGGATCTCGGGGTTTCATTCCTGCTTCGTTTGTTAGATGGTGATGATGATGATGTTGAGTTTGTGGGGGAAGTACTTCCGTCGGCGGCCGAAGTTGTTGCCATAGCTTCCAAACCATTGCCATTGTCGTCATCGATGTCATCGTCCTCGCTCTTCAGTAACAACTTCTTCATTCGATGGCTATCGTTGGAATAGTACTGGAAGGCATCAAATCGCTTCATCTCCGCCTGCTCTTCCAACTCAAACTTGCGCTTGAAGAACTTTTCAGTAGTAGACTTGACTTGATCAGATTTCATGTTGGATGATATTTTTGTGAATGAGTGAGTGAAACTATGGCATCATGTTGTTGCCAGAAAGATCATTGACTTGGAGGTGCGTGTGTGCAGCACCGTTCTTCTCACAGCATGTTGTGATCAGCTAATTCCTCAATTCTAGGGTACTACGCACAAAATTGCATACAGCGCACACACTGTCTAATCGCGATTGGTACAGCTCTGATCAGACATCAATACATAGGCTCAAGTCGTGTCATTGTTGGGACTGTAGCAGATGGCCTTGATCAGACTTTTGTGTAATAATGTCGTATCTAGTAGTCACGACAGGTATTTCTTCAGGACAAGTGACTGTGTATGTTAAAATATTATTTGGGAGGATGGAGAGATTGCCGGTTGAAAAGGATGGGCTCATTCATCCCTCCTTTGTTCAATTTTTGTCTCACATCTTTGACACCCATCTCAGAGTTTTCTTCTACTTGTGCAACAGAAAGTGCACAAAACTCTCTAGAGAGAAGGTGTTGAATACCTACATCCATTTTTATTATATTTAGTACAATATCATACGACTACATCTACATAAGACCAAAATTGCAGCGCAGGACCAAGAAGATTCTTTCTCCGTGTAGGTACATATGCACATCTAATACATACCTTTCAAGGCAGATTGTTCTGAGCAGATGTTTGTGAGTGAGTTGTTGCTGACTTGCGAGGAAGAGAGCAGAAGTTCTCTGTTTTTCTTAATATTAGTTTCTCTTCATTAATATTTACTTATCCAAGCTTCGGCAGGTTGAGCTAGATGGCTTCTCCAAGTTCAACACAGTTCAATCAAACAAACAAAAAACTAGAAAAACCTGTGAAGCAGAGCTAGGTGGGATGTGCGAACAAAATGTCCCTGACCTGACCTGAGGTCATGTTCAAAAACGGGAATAACTTTGGGGTAAAACAAATATTCTTTAAACTGTAAGGTGCCCGTTTCAGTTAACAAAGGGAAATGACTACAGGTTCGCGGAAAGAACAAAATGAACGAGTACAAAAAGATGTTGATTTCCCAATCAAGGAAACAACACAAATGAAAGAAGCAAAAGGAAAGCAACAGAGGACGGCGGAAGCAGGTGGGATGGAGGCAGAGTAGGTAGATAGGGGTAGAGAGGAAGCAACGAAAAGAGGGCAAGTTGGCACAGGTTGGCACAACCCCTCGAAGCTTGAGCTGGCGTACAATTATGTATTATTTTAATTGAGCAGCAAACCTTTGTAAAGTCTTGCATGGTATGAGTATGTAAATAGGATCATCTAGTATGAGGAGATACTACTTTCACAAATTTTGATGGGGAATTATGAGTACTCAGGCGGGGACAACTTAATCATAATTTGAGTATATTAAATGCCCCTTGGGGTGTGGGGTTCTTTGTTACCCCAGTGATTCTACCCCCAGTCGCTACAACCTGCTAACAAAAAATGCTGACAGGAAGAAAATTTATGAGAGTCGAAGCCAGTAGACTGTAGTTTAGACACTTTTCATCGATGTGTAGCGGCAAAAGAGACTATATCTTGAAATATGTATGTTTTTTCCAAATATTTTCAAATCGTCACCACGGTTTGGGCATTTCCTTCTTGCATTTTCCGATAATCGGGACTCACCTCCTGAGACCAAAAGGTCTTTTGTTAGTAGTGCCCATCACTGGGGTAAAAATCATTACTGGGGGAGCTTACCCTCCAAAAATGGCCTTCAGGTGGTGGGGGTTATATACACTCAAATTATGATTAAGTTGCCCCCACCTCATATGCTCTTATTTTACCTACTCATAATAACAAATCAGGAATTCAGTTGTATTCTCACTGTCACAGGAAAGACAAATGATTGCTGCCACTTACTTTTTGACAATCTCTACCAGGTAGATTCATTCACAACACAAACATCATTCACAGTGCTTGCGGTCAATTATTACTGCATATCATGACTTGATCAGTCTGATTAGATGCTGGTGGAGGTATTGGGGCGGTGGGTCCCTGGCCCCTTATCACGTTCCCCACCAGCAAACATGTTTGTCATTTGACGTATCTCGGCCAACACCATGTATCTGCATCAATCTTACACACTGTCATACCCAGCCACCATTGAGGAAGACAATCTCTGATCATTTATTGTTACATGGTTTTCGTATGCATTGCCATGCCAGTAGTGTTTGAATTGATCTTCATCCCCACAATACTCTATTCAATCCCACAAAGCTGGCAGTGGGTGCTATGCAAATCATGTTCCCTGCCAGCAAACATGTATCACGTCACTTCTGCCCACCACCCAGAGCATCATTAAATTGCTTGCTACCCACTGTCATTGTCACAAGCCGTAGGTAACCAAGCATATCTACTCCCGCTACAAACCGGCAATGTTTATTGCTTGTGGTATGTTCGTAGGCTTTGTTGTCTGTTGATTATCCTGAATAAGGACGGGTCTGATGTGAGAGTGCATGAGAGATGTGTGTAGGCCAAATCGGGCCATTCCAAACAAAACCAATTGCATCCAACCTTCATGTGACAACTGAAGGGACTTTTCGGGTACGCATTCTCAAGAGAGCACGTAACAACAAAAGAGGCCTAGCTCGCAAAGCTCAGACGCCCGCTTTAATGTGTACGCATTCTCATGAGTCGCTAACCACACAACAGTGAGGACTCAACATATGGACTAACAAACATGTCTCAGACTCCCAATTGTGGGAGTTTAGTAAGTCAGTAAGTCTACAGTGGAATTGATATTGTCTCTACAGGAGAATCAGTGTTTTTATTTCTACGCACAGGGCTTTGTGTTTGCACCTTTGCTCTTCAATGAGCTTATACTATTAATATGTTCGAGTAAGCATTCAATTTACTAAGAATTCTAAGGGGAAAGTCCGCATGGACCCTTGTTTCGACCATTATTAGATGCTGCGGTGCAGAGTCAACGTATTGAAAGTGTATCATTGAGTCCAGGCTGTAGGTGTTCTGCATAAGACCCAGATCGGTAAGCGCTAGAATGAGATCCTAATAGATGCCCTGCATAAGGCCCGGTTAGCTTTTGGTTATAACCAGCAAATTTTGGTTATAACCAGCAAATTCAGTTCAGACTCTCTTAACTGTGAGAGTTGATTTGGTTGGCTGTTGGAATCCCTGTGCAGCACGGCACGCGTATAGCCTCCTCTAGTTATCATCATGTGAACCAAATAAGATGGTCTTCAGCAGTATTCCATGGGTTGGAGGGTGATGGGAGAAAATATTAGCTGGAGGGTCCTACTACTACCATAAACAAATCTCATTGTGGATAAGAACTTTGGTGAGGAAAGAGTGAGAGAATCGCGATGAAATCCAACGACATCTTTTACATTGGAGGGGGGTGACCCTCTTTCCCCAAAAGTAGGGAAAATAAGAGAAAGATTGCTAATACCATAGTTTAAAGAATATATCCTTTTAAGAAATGGGCTCCTTTGACCAAATTTCCGATC
>JALLOX010000709.1:0-10099 GCA_036939695.1 Thalassiosira ordinaria | reverse complement strand
CAGAAGAGAACAAATGACAGTTTGTAGTGATGTATCGTGCATTGTGTCAAAGGCGGGCAGAGTTCGGGACTCGGGACATCATTCAACAGAAAAGCACTTCTTGTTAGCTTTCAGTGCTCTCTTTTCGATATTCATTATTTTGTGGCGAGGTCTTGCTTCATTCTTGCTTTTGAGGTCTTCCCGGTGGTGGTGACACCTCACGACTGGTAATCGAACCCTAACTAAGGTGTAGATTGAATGTCAATAAGTGCAAATAATTATCATTTGTCTGCTGACTTACATTTATGAGTAAGTGAAATACTATTTTGTACTTTTCTGATGACAAACAATGACAAAGTGCACTAAAATGGATAGGTAGATATCTAATATTCAGATGGTAGCCGTTGTTCTAAGAACCTCTACGAAGGTTGAGATAAAGAGGGAAACGTTGGTATCGCCCTCTCTGATAACAACAGTGTTGTTGGTATATGGAACTAATGATAGCGGTTTTCGGGCGCCCGCGAAATCTTTTCCCGCCATTTTTTGCCGTAATCCATCATCATATCATTCACAAGTCACAAGCACAATCACAGAAAATCCACCAACTGAATGACATGGAATACAATGATCGTCCTGCTGACCACCGCGTGGCCCCACAACATCTAATTGCCCATTCAATCAAAGAGCCCTTGGTTCGTTTTACGAGGAGGGCTCACCAACAATCGGTCCATCCTTTGGATTAGTTGCCCCTCAGCAATCATTGACGAACATCGTCGCCGATTCGTTGCGTCATTGTGTCGAAGACGTTGCACGTGAAATGTTCGTTGCCATGAAGACGTCAACAACTTCCCCCTCTCCCCCTCTTTCTCCTCCTCAGGAGAAGATGTCGAACAATGGCGATGAGGGGAAGCTCTCCCAAAGTTCTCAATCCAACCTTGAAGAATCCAACGAGAAAACGGAGGTGATTAGTAACAAGATGGCGGATAAGCAAAATAATATCATGACTGATCAACCGCAGGAAGCACCTCAGCCGAGGTGTGATACATGCGGATCGACCAATGACTGCGAGGAGGATGTCGACAATCCAGGCGATTACTATTGTAAATCATGCTGGGAGGAGTACGACGAGACTGAAGCAGGAAATGAAGAAGTGAAGCCTCCTGCTCTCAACGAGAATTACAAGCAGTCGGGGGAGGGCACAATGTCATTGGACGTCAATGCCACCTCGAACAATGACGGCTCAAGTTGTTCTCCAGCAACTTCGGATTTCATGACACCCCGTGGATTATCGTGGGGGACGCAGCCCGAGTCATCGCAGGAGATGATGCAGACTCAACCGCCTTTACAGTCTCAGCCGTTCTCGCTTCATAGTCAGGCATTTTCAATGGCGTCCTCCCAGCCATTGCCGGCATCCCAGGATCAAGTGGCGCAGACCGGTGTTCAATGTTCAGGAGAGGGGGTTGATCCTTCTGAGGCAAATGAAGAATTCAAGGATGCTGTATCAAATTTGGAGGGGGGCAAAGAAAAACCAGCAGGCACTGGTATCATTGCTGCAGATGAGAGAGATGCATCTCTCAAGAGTGACAATGCACCCAAGGGTGACAACGAAGGCAAGGAATCTTTGACTGAACCTGACACTGAGGATGCTGACAAGGATGCATCTCTCAAGAATGACCACAAGAGTGACAACACTGCGGACAATGAGAGCACGGGGAATTCTACAGAAAAGAATACAAATGCGCTGGATCAAAACTCTAGAGACAATACCAAATCTTCGTCAGGAGAAGAGAAGAATGAAGAGGTTGAAGGATTACCTCCCCGGCCTGATGGTGAGGCAACTGCAGTCAATAAAGGCAAGGGCTCTATGAGTGAAGCTGGCACCAAGGAGGGTGCTGACAAGGAGAGCATGGGCAGTGCCACAGAGAAGAATGCAAGTGCTCTTGATGAAGGTAATAGTGGTAATGCCAAATCTGTGTATGGAGAGAAGATTGAACAGGTTGGAGAATTAGCCGCTCAGCCTGATAAATCCAAGGTGACCATAGTGACTGGGGCACAAGAAAACCAATTAGACAGCATCCGCCAAACTCATAAGGCAGAGAAGAATTCAGATTCTGTCTGTGAGACAAAGATTGGTGACATTGAGATGGGCAACAATGATCAAACTGACAAGCAAGATGAAAGTTCTGATGAAGAGGATGAATCCACAATCTTATCTCAGGAGGAGATTGCTGACTCCAAAGATAATGATGGTGCATTGGGGGGCACCTTTGGTCTATTGACTCAATGTGCCGACAGCGATCAAAGTGATGCGGAAGATGATGACAGTGATGCCTCAACAAAGGGTGCTGGCAATGTCAATGAAGCGGGGAATAATAACGATGGAGAAGTGAGTTTTGCCAAAGATATCATCAAGACCTTAGAGAACAAGGCTAGCCAAGAAACACCAATGATTGAGGCTGTGACAACCACTGCCGGCTCCCAAAGCAAAGCCATGACTCTATCGGGTTTGACTGAGCCTACTCAGTCTGACAACACTTTGCCTCGTGAGAAGCTTCCAAGCTTTTCTCCAGGCAAGAAGGTAGTGGAATCATCTGAAGTAGATGCTGTCGCATCTCCACAATTACCCAGGAAGGAGCTTGATGGTTTGACTGCAGGCTCAAACAGTGCCAAAAAGTTAATTGATGATTTAGCCGATGATGGCTCATCTGCTTATCAAGGGCTCACGGAAGAGGACCATGAAACCAAAGACGCCCCACCTGCTGCTTCTGACCAACCACTTCACAAGGTCGCTTTTGAGGAGAAGCTTTGTGTCACTGCCAGTGGCAAAATCGATGATGGCAGCAATCACGTTGCTGCGGATGATGGTTCCTCTGCCTATCATGGGCTTACTGAGGATGATGAAATCAAGGATGCTCTAGGCACTGATGGTGATCAATCTTTGTCTAAGAAGCCTAGCCCGACAGATCGTGACGTAGGGCACGAAGAACCAATGGAAGAGGAGCTGCAACCATCTGATTCTTGTCCCAATGCCACCTCAGATTCAGAGCGCAAGAAAACAGACAATGATAGTATGGTTATGGATGTTAGCGATGATGGAATGAAGCCAACTGAAACCAACCCTGAATCAGGGGATCTATCATCTCAAAAAGAGCAAGAACTTGATGAGAAGCTACCAACAACCCCTACCCACATAGACAAAGCTCAAGATCAGGGAAAGGTCCAGGATCAGGGCAGCCTAGAGGAGAGCACTGTCGCTGTAGCAGACAGCAAACAAATGGTAGCCATTGGTACTGACAAAACGCCAGAACCAGAACCATTCAATGCTCAACAGCAGGATACTACGTCTATATTGGAGAGCAATACACGCAAAGAAAATAGCAATCAAGACAGTGGCCCTCATGATGATGCAGACAATGATGCTGACATGGAAATTGATGACCATGCTGGGGAAACTGGTGATACAATTGTAACTACTGGCTTGGGAAGCGCTGGTTGGTCCTTGTACGAGGGTGATACACAGATGCTCCCAACAGGACCATCACAAATCATGCACTCTTCTTCTCAGCACCAAAATTCAGCTGTGGACATTCAAAATTGCAATCAGATGAAGGGGATGGAAGGAGTTGTCAATGATCTGGAGCGTTCTACAGAAAGTCTGAATGATGGAAAAGAGCATGTGAATGAGATTGAGGTCCCCATTGGTACAGGAGAAAAAGACCTTGGGAAAGAATCTGATCGTGAGCCTAGAAGGAATGCTGCTGATGATGATGTGTACAATAAAGAGACCCAAGCACTATTAAATAAGGAAGATGACTTGGAAGCAAATGAGATGACATCAGAGAAAGTAAACACTAGTGGTAATGGAGAACATATCACTGACGAGAGAATGGCAGATGATGGTCACAATTTGAATGTATTGGAGAAGCTAACTCCGCAGAATGGATCCCTGCCCTTCTCCTACCCCAATGATCATCTTGACAACAATGTATCACCACAGGAGGAGAAGGCATATCATGAAAAGGTGGAAGAGGAGGATGGCCACGAAACTCAAGCATCACAAGATTTACTCGCTGCCTCGCCTGCCAAGTCGAAAAGTGACAATTTGCCTGTAAACCCTTCCGACCCTGCAAAAACCTTGGCAAAATCCAATGTTGGTGATCCAAAAGCTCAGATCAGTGGTGCTGCACAAGCTGTTTCTTCACCCATGAAGCCATCCCTAGCCAGTGAAGGTCATGATCCTTCATTGCAGAAGAAGAGTGATGACTTGAAAGAAGCTAGTGTCAATGGAAATGTATCTAGTACTGACAGTAAAATGTCAAAGGTAGATCAGTCCTCACCAAAAACGACACCTCAGCAGAAGAATAATATTATTGAGGAGACAGAATGGATGGCTAGCGCTCGTCACTCTCATGGAAAGCATCACAGCAATGAAAACAGCAATTCCAGCTCCCCGCGCCTGCTAATGCCCTCTTTTAGGCCTATTCGCAATGACTTGGAAGATGAAAGACCCGCTCCAAAGAAGCCTAGTTCCACCTTGAATAGGGCCCCAGATGATGTCTCTGATAAGGAGGATGAGTCTTGGTCTGGTAATGGCCATGATTATAATGATTCCGATTCTATTGAGAACACTCAAGATGAGCATGATGTCCAGCGTCCCTCAGCTTTTAAGCGCCTCTCTCGCGGCACTTCTCATTCCAAGTTCTCTCCACAGTCAAGTGACAGAGGAGAAGCTAAGTTAAGTAATGATGGCAGTAGCAGAACAAAGCGGGCGATCAAACCAAAGGTTCTCCGGTATGATCCTGTAACAAAATCTAATGATGGTTCATCATCTACGTCGGCAGCTTCAAATTCGTCATCCGAGGCTGAGTTCAGTGATAATGATGATGATAATGTGATGAACGCTGTTAACCAATACCAGTCACAAACCGATGAACAATTCATGGAGCAACTGAGAGAAGTGAAGGCTATGACATTGCCAACTGCCCAAGAGATCCAAGACATTGCATCTCGCAAAGAGTTAGTAGACGAGATAGCTGAGCTAAAGAGGATGCACAAGGCGACGGTGAACAAATTGAAGCGGGAGAATCGCAAGCTTGTAACACAACTCAAAATTGCAAAGGATACCATCAAAGAGAGAGATCAAACAATCAGTGCCAAATATGAGATGTTGAAGAAACAATCTGAAGTTATCAAAACATTGAAGGATTCACTGGATGCATTTGGCAATCGCACGTCTCCAGCTACCACTTCAGCGAGCAAAAAAGGAAAGAACACAAAAAAGCCACCACCTGAATCTGATGACAGTGATATTGAGGAAGAAGTGCATGAAAGGCCTGGCAGGACGCAAGCTAAAGCTTCCTTGTCCAAGAAGCGCTTGCCTTCAACAAAAACAAAAAATAATAAGAGGAAGAAGACTACTGAAAAGCCACGAAATGAATCTGGTGTCAGCAGCGATGAAGAGGATGATGAGGAGCATGTGAGAACATTCCGCAAAAGTTCCAGTTCCTCCAGAAAGCACACTCCCTCAAAAACTACAGCAAACAAGAAGAGCAAGAAGCCTGAAACTGATTCTGATAATAGCGACAGTGATGAAGAGGATGATAAGATGCCTTTATCTGCTCTCAAAAGTGATAATAGGAAACGCCGTAAATCTTATGGGTCTCGGCAAGCCAAGGCAATGGCAAAGAAGGTTGAAAGAGGGGCATTTCCTCCTAAAGGTGCAGCAGCACGAAACCACTCGGTTGGTGATTCTTCCTCAGTGGAAACATCACCTGTATCCAATCAGTCGTCCAGTGTTTCAAATAGCAAGTGCAGTGATGTTCTCTCTCCAGAACTTTGGAAGAAGCTCAAAGAAAAGGGTTGGAAATATCAGACCGGGCCGGAACCCCACAACAAAGGTTTGTTTGTTTTGTCACCATCATGATCAATGGATTTACATTCTCCTCATATCTCACAACTTCTTACTTATTTTGTTAGTGTATGTGCCCAAAGATGGTGCCACCCACCCCGGCACTAAGCTTGGCATTCACTTTTTTACGTGTGATACGGTGGTTGCTGCGGCTATTGAACGTGGTGACTTGGACGGTGACAGGGACAATGATGACACTCTGGGTAAAAAACAAGCAGCGCGGTTTGGGGAAGAAAATGGTCTTCGAACAAACATTCCTAGCAACAACTCTACCCAATACCTGAGGCATAAGCATCCTGAGAGCGACAGCCCAGCAGATGATTCTAGACTTCTTGGTAAATTGAAAATATTGACACTTGAGTCTGCTCAATCTGTGATCAAGACTGTTGCTAGTTTTATGCGTGAAGATGATGGGCATGAATGGTTCAACAGATTATTTTTCACCCCGATGTGGGATCGTCTAAAGGGCCAAGGTGGTGTGAACTCTGGTCTGGGCTGGAGGTATGATCCGTTGAGGAATCCTTTATCTTCCAAAAGTTGGAGTTTTGTCCCACCTAATTCAACATTGGGTTCAAAGGGCGAGGTTGGAAGGGATTACTTTGTAACAGAAGAGCAGGTTGCCCTTTTTGTTCTCAAAGAGGTTAGCACAGTAAAAGAAGTGTCTCAATTTTACAATGATCATAGGAAGCTCTTTTCAGTACTTGTACCACTGCTGACACGCGCTGTTGATGAAAATATGGAGTACAAAGATGTGAAGTTGGGAAAGAGGTGAGTTGGCATTTTGTGCTATTCTTTATCCCTTACGAAATAAATCATCTGAATTTTATTGTGACAATTTCAAGTGCATCTGTTCGCACCCGGAGGGCGAAGTTGACTTACCAGCCTGGCCAAGACCAATCCAGTAGGTCCTCACCTAAGTCTGGCGCTTCAAAAAGAAAATCTCCTCAGAAGAAAGGTCAGCAAAGCTCCTCGTCAAAGAGGGGAATATCAAAAATTACCCCTGAGTCAAAAGGGGTCTCCAGCACGGCAAAAAAGCAGAAAACATCAAAGCAGACTGTAGAACATACGTCACCGTCTTTCCACATGTCTCAGACTCAGAGCATCGGTGCAATTCTACCTTCATACAATAGGCACAGTCCAGGGCAGAATAACGGCCCCCTAAGCAATTTCAGTGAGTGATTGTTCTGCAGTTTTGCTTCTACTCATGCCAGTATCACCTAACCATGTTGACTGATTCTATTGCAGGCTTCTTCTACTCTGGCATTGATCCCAGTTTTAAGATTGATGAGAAAATTAAGAGACTTGGAGGGAAAATTGTCGATTACAAGACACTCACAGTTAGCAATTCACGCCGCAAAGTATTCTTTCTTGCAGATTATACCAGCTGGAGGAAGATCAAATATATTTATGCAGCATCACTTGGAGCACCAATGTTGTATTATCAATGGATTTCAGAGCTTGAGCAAAAACATCAAGATCGGGGTGTAAAAGCATTTGACTCAGAGCTATTTATCAAGTATCGTCTTCCTCTCGGGTTGGATCTGAAGAAAGGATGTTTTCCATTACAGCGGGCATCGAATGCTCGAATTTGGGCTCCTCCTGGTATGACAAAGACAAACGACCACACTATTTTCGATGGGCTGACAATCGCATTAGCAATCGAGCAGGGTCAGGAAGCAGATTGGTGTGTTCAACTATTCATATTTGCCTGGCTAGCCTTTTTATTGTTTCTCTCAATGAATTTTGTGAAAAATTTGCCTCGTTCAGGAAAATGATTCTCACTGCTTGTGGCGCAACGGTAAAGACTCCTTCAGAGATAAGAGGCAAGGGGAAAATCACTGTTGATTGTTGCTTAATGGCCTCAACATCTCTTCCACCACATGCGGTGTCAGTACCTGTGCACGTGTCGAATCTGATGAAGTTTATAGGTGATGATGTACCACTTTTGGATTTGGCGTGGGCTCATCAATCAATCATTCAACGTGAATGCTTGCCATTGAAAGGAGACCCCCGCTACTCCGTTTCCCTTGAGTACGAGAGGAAAAGCACATTCAATGTGTTCTCTATCAAAAGCTCTACCAGGAGCAAAAATGACATCATTCGATATGAGGTGGGAGATCTTGTAGAGTTCCGCCGTGGCCCAAACTCGAATTCACAGGGAAGGATTGTTGGTATCACGTGGGAAAGGCAAGGGAAGTGCAAATTGGAAGTTCAGCTGCTGGTAAGATTTGTCCGCATTGCCGTTTATTTAAACCTTTTACAGCTTCTCATTTATGTTTCTCTTTATAGGATTTGCATGAAGGCTCCAATTTGGTCGATTGCCTCTCGTCTGCCAAAATAGTTATCGACGAGAGTGACCTTGTCGGTAATGTTCTGATGATGGGTTCGAGTGATTTTGGCAAACTTGGATATACAAACTCAGGGCGAAATAGAATTTTCAACCGATATGTGCCATCAAATGAATCTCAAATGTAAGGACCCTGTAGGTATCCCAAGTTTAAGCTCTTGTTGTCAATGTGATCAAGTCGTATATGTGTAGTTGTTGAGAGTTTTTGTGTGACAAAGAATGTTATCATAACTTTAATGGTTGGATTACAATAACATTTCTGGGTAGTGTGCAGTGCGACTTTAGATGGATTCCCTGAAGCAGCCAATAACAGAGATGGGCATGCACGTGATGTGTCAGTTAGTTTTAGTGTTTTGATCTATGGAACTATCCAATTGAGTGCCTCCAGGCCGGGTGATACTTTTCAAAACTCCCCAGTCTGGCACTTTACTGCTCTTGGTACTTCTCTTATCCAGGCAGCACCCCTCCTAATCGAATAACAAAGTTCATGTTTCGCATCGACTCAAAGAAGGAAAGAAATTGATTGGTTCCCCAAATTTTGTTATCGACCCCATTCAAAGCCTAATACATGTGAGAAAAAACAGTTCTCTTATGAACCCTTAGTTTCCCCACGGAAAATCTGGTGGCGCCTGAAACAAACAACAACTTGGAAGGAAGTGCTCGCCAATACCGCCACAAAGTACCAACAAAACCATGTAAGCCTGTACAATAAAGTCTCAGGCCAACATCATATTTCAAAAACATCATGTTTATCTCAATATCCAGTGCATTGAGATTGGCGCTGCAACTCAAGGAGATATGATCACTTTTGTCACACCGGCATGCTTTCAACATAGTGAACATTAAGGTATCTGCTAAAGATGGCAGCCATAATCACAGTAGCTACCCAGGAATCGCAAACACACATATATAAGGCTCAGCAAAGATCTCATTAAATACAATGCTACCATACTCCAACTACAAAACTGGATCAAAGACCACACCAGACACCAGAAATATCACAGGGGCTATTAATGCAGCAGTTATCTATGAGAAGATTTGGTTTATGGACCCAGTCGAAGTGAAAAATGATAACAATGCTGAGTTTGGTTTGGGATAAATGATGTCGTGCCATGAACGCCAACAGGGTCTCTGACTTATTCAACTACACTCACTAATCATGCATGAAGAAATTGAAACATGCTGTACAGTGACAATTCTGACATGTAATATGCAATCCCAGCCCATTAATTTTCTGCTGGGATATATGTGAGGGATAATGACATCCCACAGTGAAAAGGCTTGGCCAAACACATGCCATGGGTGCATACTTGGTTTCAGACTTGCCCTGTTGAACTCCAAAATGCTTAAAATTGCATGGTGAAATGAACCAATGAAATGGGCTGTGTGGTGGTGAGTGGTGATCCTCACATGTAAAATGCCCATTTTAACCCCAGCCTATGCTTTGGTGTTGAAACCATATGTGTCAATTCTGCAGTGAAATGACTTGGCAAAACGCATTTCATGGGAACATTATACGGTCCCAGGCTTGCTACTTGCCGGGCTACATCGGAAAAATTGGTGGTTAACAGGCCAGGTTTGAATGGCTGCCGTGTGACCACGGAAGTGTGGACTTGATCCGCTGGAGCCCGGGGATTTCTTGACCCGTCTCAGTGCCACTCTCGGGGCAAATGAGTCCTTCCTTTGAAACACCGATAGGTCACGTACGACAAGGGGGGTTTCCCTTCTCTTCTTCTGGTGCATTCACATCTCAAGATCAATGCAATACTTTAATATTATCTTGGTGCAGTCTGGATATGGGGGTCTACTGCGTGACGTGACATGTGCAAAGAAAAATGCCTACCACTAGCCTATGGACTTTTAGG
>JALLOX010000708.1:0-10107 GCA_036939695.1 Thalassiosira ordinaria | reverse complement strand
TCATCATAGAAAAACACCAGTGAGTCGTCCGGAGATCAGGACGGGGAATTGGTCACTGTCAGATTACTGCTCGGCCCGGCTCGAGTATTAGCGTCTGCCAGTGAAGAGCTAGCCCTTCATCTGACCTCAATCCAAAGGGCGGTGTGGGTGAATATAAGCTGGACACCGAGCCCACAAACCCTCTCTCTTCTGTGCCCGTTGCCCGTCAATAACCTCACTCTGCAAAAAGTTTGCCCCAATTCGTTGATGTTTGATGTGTACAAGATGAATTCGTATCAGCTATCTTCTCCTCTCAAAGATACAATGGTCAATGGAAAATGGAATATAGGACGACACCGGCCGTGTCTAGATGGATTCTCCAACATATTTTTTTGCTTATTCCAGCAGTCCTCCCGTGACCCTGATGTGCAGTGCTAAATTGCCAAAGAAATGTGTTTTTCGGATTAAGGTGCGGCTTGGCTCACACGTAGAATCTCAAGTTGTTGTTCTGAATAAGGTTCAGCTTGAAGACCAGAGTTGCAGTTCTGAATGAGTTTTAACTAGTTATTGATGATGATGATGACCAACTAGTTATTGACAATGAATACTGCTCAGCAAGGTTGGGCAAGCCTCCTTCATGCAAGAAGTTTATCTTGGCCTCCTAGCATCTATCGATGTTGAGCAAGAGCTCTTTGATACAAGACTTGTAATGCAAGAGATGCAGAGCATCCAATCACATTGTAGGCCTTTTGTACAATTACAAACAAGAAAGTATGAAGTACACAACTTGACTATGATATGCAGTATCCAATTGTTTTGGGCGCATCAAACATTGTTCAAAGAACAATTTGTGTTTCCAAGTTGAGCCTTGTTCATTGAGTGACACACATAGGATTCTAAGCAAGAAGCAAGAAGTTGGCCAAGCATTATTTAGTGGACAACCAGCTGATCACCTTATGACTGCATTTGTGTCAAACATAGCCCCACCACCCACCACCCATGTGCCATTTTGGCACATACAATTTGGAGGTCATCACTAAAACTGGCACCAAAAGAGAGGTTCTGACCACTAGGCTCTGGGCTGAAATGGCACATGGGTAATGGCTATCAAAATGGCGACCATGCAAATTATTAGCAAAAAGTCCAAAAATATCCGTAATTATTTCAAAATCCAAATTGTATTTGAAACAAACTGCTAATTCAAGACAAGATCAAAACTAGAGACGTGGTAGAGGTAAAAATACAATAATATTTTTTAGTAAAGAGTTTAGAAGATGATCTTGGAAGCTCTTGTTTACGCCGTGCTAATGCTTTGACTAGCTGGACTATCGCCTTTTCCAAGACCAGGTGCGCACAGTGTCCTGTCCCACCCATTTTCTCCCAAGAAGTGCGGTAGGTATCATGCACCTATGGTACTCTGTGCACAGTGACAAGTATAATACAAAATCACGAAAACATAAACAATAAACAAACAGAATGACAGTTCATGCTGCATGATACAGATCTCTCTATGCAGTTTCCTTCACACATCGTCTCTATTACTGCTAGAAAAATTGAGAAAATATACAAATAATCCTTTGAGATAGATGGTGCTTATGTTGTTATCTCTGTAGTGAAACTTTTGGCATTAGTTCCTGGGCCCATAAGATAATGACATGGTGGGTTGATGATTGCTTTCATATTTGAGTCGCCGATGCTTAATCAGATGACTACTTACATCATGTGCATATTCATCTTTTCTATCTTCAGGTTATCATGCTGGATGTCAAAAATGTTAGATATTTTCAGGATATTCTCACGTCGCCATCTCTCCTCAAGTATCATCCACGGATTATCCCACAGTCCAAAGTCGAGATCAAGGCTTGAGGTTGAGGGGGATATTTTGCGATATCTACATAGAAAGTGAAGGGAAATAGCACATTGCATTTGATCTGATTGTGTTTCATTTTTAGAGATGAATGTGCTGATGCTAGAAGATGCTAGAGTTTCAGAGAAAATGGTGCACAGTTACTAGGTATGAGTAAGAAACTTCCACTCCAGAGGGCCCCGAGAACTTGCGAGAGCTTATCTTTTCGTCTGTCCTGCGCCATCTTAGGTTGCTAGCGAGGCGAGCTCCAGCCATCAAAATTGCGCGGGGAACTCTAGAAAATATCCGCCATCAGCGCCGCCATGCTTTTTTTTGCTCGCCACCAGCGCATCTATCACCAATCGCACCAATCACTACATCATACCGCAACATGCCCTGGCCGCCGCCTCCATTGCTTTTGCAGCCAAGCCATCAATCCGCTCTAGTATCCTCTCTGCTATCATGAAACTCTGCCTATTCCTATGCTAATTTGCTGGGTCGTTTCGGTTTGTTCTACATCATTATCCTCGTCCCAGTGTTGTAAAAAGCTGGTGTCGTCACAATAGACAAATAGACTCCTGTTCGTTGGTTGTTCATCTTTTCAATCAGAGGTGAGTGCAGCTGCTTCGAAAAAATCAATACATGAATATTGTATCATTGAAACACGCCCACACTTCTCCTTTTGTCTCTCAAGAAGTCCTCTGTCTTGTCTTAATCTTTTGATCACATCTCATACATTATCCAATCGCAAATGATCCATCAGATCTCAATAAGTCTCATCAGCCATCTAAATAAAAAACCATGTTAACATCATGGAAGCAAAGTCGTACCTCCATCGAGTATCCGTTACCTGGCGAAGGATCCGCTAAGAAGAAAAAGAAAAAATCGAGAAAGTCATTAGCCGAATCTGAAACTTCGAACAGCACTATTGCTCATGTCATCGGTGCTCAGTTTGTTCAGCCATTATTGGCTCCATCATCCGTTCAAGAGGAATCAAAGTCATCATCCTTAAGTAGGAGCAGCAAGAAACGAAGGAAGTTCAACAATAATGATATTGGCACAACCAGTGGAAATACTATTTCCAGGACAGATGATGATATTGAGCCAATTCTTTGCATCACATCCCCCCATCGTGTCGTATTCATGGACAAGGGAGAAGCTGGTGGTAGTATTGCAGCAGTCAATGATACAAACTTGATTGAGAGCAAATCAAGAAATTACGTTACTCGGCCTGGATCTAGCTCTCGTTTTTCTCTTTGCAGTACTAATACTGGTGGTGCTAATGGAGCATTTGCTGGCATGATCCCTCCGGGAGCTCAGTATGATCCTGCTTCGAATCTCATTTATGCGATTCGCAATGGAGGTGCTGAGGTTGCAATTTGGACTGCTGCTCCTTCCTCTACCCTACCTGGGCCAGATGATGATATGTTTGATGACAGCAGCAAGGGTAGTAGCAATGGTGGGGTGAATGGGAAGAAAATGAGCTTCAGTCGAGAGAGTGCGAAAAAGCGCAAACCACATGAGCAAAAGGGATCTGGCTCAGCTATTACTGAGTTTGTCTCTCAGCGTTTACATATTCCAGGGGGCAAGTCTGCTGTGACGCTAACACCTTTTAGTATACCTACATTTGCTGATGGGGCAGCAGGATGTTGTGACGATGGTTCTATTTTGGTGGCCATTCGATTTCACATAGATGATGGCAGCGATCAGTTTCAACTTCTCATGGTTGATGGTTCAGCCATGACTGATAAGGGAGCCAGCTGCAACACACCTGGTGGAAAAAAGAAACGAAAGTCTACAGCTAAATCAAAGATTGATGATAAACAAGGCGGGTGTGTGCTTTTAGCCTCCCATGCCACTGTCACCCATAATGCTGATACATATTCTGTCTTTTTGGCGCTCAAGTCCATAATAATGACAGGAGAGAAGGCTCAGGTAGCATTCAGGAATCATCAAGTTCGGATCCAAAGTAAAAGTGACGAGCAGACAGATATCCAAATAGATCAGTCCACGAACCAAAATTTGTTGCATTTAGAATCGTCTGGCACTGAAGTTGCTGCCAAATTAGATGCAAATGCAGAGTCTCTTTCAATCGTTCACAAAAAGAATGATGGTCAATGGATGTTGACATCTGTTGAACTCCCTGCATCAGAAGATGGTGCACTGCTCAGTTCAATGAGAACTTTTCCTCTTCTGGTTGATAACACAAATAAGACAACCGTGTTTTCATTTGGCAAGGTCGGCCCGGACATGGTTGCCATTTTGACAAAAAGCCAGAGCACAAAACAACGGGAAAGTTGCATAATGTCCTTGAGAATCGTTGATGTTCGGCGAAGGGCCGAGCTGTCTTCCATCTCCTGGACTGAGGGCAATAAGACCGAGATTGAAGAAGCGAGGTCCACAACTATGCTAGATGGCAAACAGTGCTGTGCTATGATTACTAATGAGCTGGACGGTTCAATTGCACTCTTGACGTCATCGAAAGAGAATGAAGGATCGCTTAGCATTGTCTTTTCCAGGCTTGAAATGAGCACTTCCGGGTCTCCTAACTCACTTGCAGCATCTAGCAGCTCCTCACTTGTGTCAGCGCTAAGATCTGTGGCCGCAGGATCTCCTGCAGCCCAGGCGCCAAACGCCAATACTGATATCTCTGATCAAAGCGTGGTTGATGCCACTGTTGATCAAGCATGCAAACTACTTGCCTCTTGTGCACATGAATTGATTGAACACACAAAAAGTATTACTGATAATGAGTCGGTCACAAATGGAAAAACCCATACTAGTTGGAAACAAGTGTATCATGAATGTTGCGCGTTGATAACGAAAGCCAAGAGGGGCAAGCCAGATGGTAATGAGGGTCTAATCAACGGAATCAAGGGCAGTGTCGCAGAATCTGGGGCGGGAACGGCTGATGAATTGCCAAAAGTGTTCATTGAAGCAGCATTCAAAGAAACCTCTGCCCTACTTCTATCACTAGACAGAGGGGGGGCATCTGCCAAAGGTCTCAAACAGTATCAGGAGACAATGCAAGAAGCCAAAGGCATTCTAATTGAAGTTTTGCAAACAAAGCTTATCTCTGCCAGAGCAGATTATGGCCTCGGACAATTGCATCGTGGGAACATCTTCTCCTCAATATTGCAAGCTTGTCCATCACTGTCTTTGGGTGACATTGGCAATCGAACTGTTGGAACACTGCATATCATTGATGCCATGTTGGATTGTGTTCAGGACATCCCTGAAGGATTACTTGTGTCAATCCTCCGGTTTGTGCTCAGAAAAATTGTGATTGATGATGTTGTGGCTTACTATGCAAGTGACTCTGAGTATTCCAAAAAGGGGACCAGGCTTGCAAACCAATACAAAGAGATGAAAGACAAAGGAGATGACGGTGGAGAACGAGTCAGCACTAGGCTGCTATCTGAAGCAGTCCTAGATTTTACCTTGAAGATTGTGACATACTCAAAGTGCAATCACTCTTTTCTAACGAAGGCGATGAGGGACAGTATCAATTCCAGCGGTGAAGTAGAAACGCTTTTGCTCACCTTTGCGAAGCTGCTCAAGCTAGGGGGCGCCTGTGAGCTACAGGAAGATGAAGCCAAATTCCAACCACATCAAGTCAGTCTCTCCTCGGGGGCATTGCACTGGATATCAGCTCTCACAGATGCTCATATGGGTGCAATCGTTAAGATAACTAATGAAGGAGGAATAGTTATAGATAGGATTCAGCGTGCAGTTCGTTCTGCAATGGCAGAGTCGGAATTTGCAAGTGAGGTGAGGGAAATATTAGATCTCATCACCTCTGAGGAGTCAGCAGGGCTGGTGACAAAAGCAAGCTCTACAAACTCAAGTTCTGCAGACAAGTCAATTGTTCCGTACAGCATGGAAAGGCTAGCATTCTAGATATCTTAAACTGTTCTTTTAGTACTTCCTAAGATGATTTTCCATCTTGTCACAAGTTCAACATCAACCCGTTGAAGTTTACTTGAGAACTAGTTTGATGAGACCATTGCTTAATACTTTTTAGTATGATACCCACTTTTTTGCATTCCAACAACTGGTATTATCAACACCCTTTCTGTCATGAACTTCATGCGGCCGCTCTGGTAGCACGTGCCCGGGCTTTTAAAGCGGGTATCTTAGTGAAAGCTGAAGACAACTGGGCCAATTTATTTGCATCAATGTTCCCTTCTTTCAGCTGGTTCAAATACTCCATAAACACTACTAGTGTGTGAGTGCGTCGTCTCTTGCGTATGCTCCTAGGTTCTTCAAGGATGAGGTGCTCCAGACCAATGATCTCCTCTAGAGATATGCCACACACCTTGAATTGAGCT
The DNA here is from genome assembly GCA_036939695.1 of Thalassiosira ordinaria. Taxonomy (NCBI): domain Eukaryota; phylum Bacillariophyta; class Thalassiosirophyceae; order Thalassiosirales; family Thalassiosiraceae; genus Thalassiosira; species Thalassiosira ordinaria. The sequence continues at coordinate 3,951 of JALLOX010000708.1, read as the reverse complement.
GCAAGTGGAAGATCTGACTTTTTGGTTCGGGTAGCAAGTAGCTTCATGATTCGAACTGCTTCCTTGAATGTGTCATGACTCAAGCGCTTCTCGTCAGATGCCGAGTATGTCTTTGTTTGAGCATAATGATCATCCTCATGATACAAATACATCATGGATGAGTCACTGAATTGCAATTTCTTCACCTTTGTCGTCTTGGAAAAGTCTTGGAGCAAAACGTTGGAATCTGAAAGTTCAGTCTTGGAGATTGGCAGTGCAGTTGTCATAAGATTATCTCCCATGGTTGAGGTTGAAAGCAAAGCATTCATTGAAAACTCTGGACTATCAAACGAATTGCAGCAGCACGCAGCACTGTAGAATGTTCAGTCTGCCTTGTATGGTGGATGGGATTGCTCAGAGCGTGCTCTATTTCGAGCGATTGTATTTGTTGGTACGATACACTTCCGCGCGCGATACAGAATAGCTTGAAGATTATTAGACATTAAACTTCCTTGAATAAAATGAATCATAACATAGTGCACTAGTATTTGATAATTAGTTTGTTGGAACATCGGCGAGCCTCCTGCTCCTGCAAGAATAATCACGCATGCGCTTCATACTTTCATGGGAAGCAATCAATACAATAACATTGATGACGACCCAATACCGCACCGTATGTCTACACAGTAAAAAATGAGACTCAATGCTACATCAAACATAGTGGATAGGGCGACTCAATAATAGTTACTTTTTTTAGGCCTAATATCGAATATTGCCTTGCATTACAGATAGCGTGACTTGAGATCAGTACCTATCGTGTTCACCGTAATATTGATGCTGCTGTGAGCTTTGAGGCTCTTTTACATGTTTATGTTAGAATCAGTGCGAACACAGCGCGAAGCAACAAAAAGATAAGTATATCTACTGCCACCTACCTGACTCCGACTACTGTGCTGAGAACTATTGCACTCGCTCAATCGTATGAAGCAGGGCGTGAGAGGCATGTGACCTTGTGATCATTTTTCCGTAACATGAAACATGAACAGTGGGAACAAAGGAGGTTCGCATATTGTACTTGGGTTCAAATAAATAGTCCCGCTTGGATTTGCCGCAATAAACAATAATACCAATCTCTCTCGCTCTCTAGAGAGAGGTACCATACATATCGCTAGAGAGAGATCACAAAACTATGAATGATGAATCTACTACCTCTACTTTGCAAAATTCAGGGGAGCTTAAAGGCAAAAGAGCTTAGAGAACACCTTCCAACATCATTAGCTGTAGTTAGTGAATGCGTTGGTGTCAACCATTATTTCTGGAGGTCTCAAATGTACTTCCTGAAAATAGGTATCCAAGGCCTCTAGAGAATGACTTTTGAATCCCAAGTGTTCTACTCATTATGGTGAAGTGGATGAGAGCTTGACAGACACGGGTGATGTACTAGGATTAGAAGATGAAAAGAGGTGTTCGCAACTGCACCAAGAAAATGTGTGTCTGGGCGTAACCCTTCATCTAACCTTCATACTCGAAGTGAGCTCTCATTCTTGTACAATATCCCTAAAAAATTAAGGGTCGCCAGAACAGTCATTCTAAACTGCTCTGTGTTGCTGAAACATTGAAATAAGCACTTATTTGGGATGCGAGTCGTTAGATCCTCTGATGCTTTATTTTTGCCCTCACTCAACTCCCAGAAGGAGTGTTTTGTATCAGCTTATGAAAAAAGCCTTGTTAGATGGGTATGGTAGCCAATGACCAAAGAGACTTGAGCCACTGCCTTTGTCTGTACAGTTCGTTGAAGTCCCAATATACGCCCTCTGTGACTTTGGGAAAGCACACATTTTTCATTATTGATATATCATATTACTGAACCTCTGTTACAGAGTCTATAAATATGGATGCAATGACCTATGCTTATCCTACTATCTAGTTGAGATGTTCCAACCTTGATCTTACAAAAATGAATGAAAATCAGCCCATTCCATACTTAGAACATTTTTGTCCGAGAACTCAACCCAATTCATCATGCGGCCCTATTAAAAGGAGGGATCTTTCTCTGATTTAGATTTCTGATCGGGACTCTCCTGGAATCAGATGTGAGTTGGCAGAGCCCTAAGAGTGAGTTGTATTCTTCCATTTTACTCAAGTAGAGCAAAGATGAAAAGTCTGCAGCATTGTCAGTCCAATGGCTTAAGTCGCTGTGTCTCATCCTTCGCACCTTATCCTGATGATTCATCAATGCCATCTCATGACTTGGCATGCGTGCACTAAACCTCTCTTGGTGAAGATTGCCTTTAGGACTGGCAGATAGGTAGAAAGGAGGAAGTGACAAAGAGCAGTTTCCAGGAGCAGATATGTCAAAAGAATCTCGAGGGGATTCTCGTTGCCCTAATGATGCCAGTGTTTGAGCTGCTTCTTTGAGAGTGTTCGATCTCTTGATCATGGCTTGATGGGGCTCTTGGTCTTCCTCTCTCTTCTCCTTCCGTTTTTGGCGGTTGATGCTACGCATCAGCTGCGGCATTACGTTAATGTCGTCGCTGCTATGGTCAGATGGACCATACGACGGCGATGATGACATCCATTTTGCCCTCTTCTTTAGGGGTAATCCCTGAATCTTGGAGGGTTTGTTCATGGCTGCAGATTCGTCCGCGTCCAAGTCGAATTCCATGTCTTTGCGGAATCTCTCGTGATAGTATGCACCTGAGTTTGAGATGCGCCTAAAGCCCCATCGCTTCAATCTTCTCGTGAAGCTCGTATACTTTGCTTGACCAAAATATAGAGGTAGGATGTCAGTTGCAAAAGTGTTTTTGAGCATTATGACAAACCCATCTCCATCTGGTAACCAGTCGATTGCACCGGTGTGACTCTCGTTCTTTATCATAGAATGCAACTTTTGGAAGAAGCAGATTTGGGCAGGAGTGCCTTGTTCAGTCTCACTTGAATCACTCATATCGAAGAAGTTGTGTTTTTTTTTGCCTTTGTTGCGCTGCCGTTCTTGTTTTTGTTGTTGATGGTTATGGGTTGTGTGCTCGATCACAAGAACTCAAAATTTTGTGAGATTCTTCAAACGTCCCTTTCACAGATCTTATGAAGAAATGGCCTATGCGAAGTCTATTAGGCTTTGTCTGGTAATCGTGTCTGTGTTTGGGAGATGCTGATATGAAGGTATAAGAAAAGAATGAGACATAATGCTGAGCTGCATCCTCCTTTTCGGGGAGATAAACTATGTCATTTGCGCGATCCATCAATCCCTCGTGGGATTCATTTGAACAGAGGGTATGCCCCAACATCCTATGTTACTCGTGTGAAGAGTCAGAACTGCAATGTTTGAGAGGCAAAAATTTGCGGTACTGATGTGAGGCTGAGCGGCACACGTACCTTTCTAAAATCAACTCTAGTTTGATAGAGATTGTGAGAGAGTGATAGGAACTTTCCGAAGGTACTCCACTTCCAAGTGGTATTTGCGCAGGCGTAAGTATGAAGAACTAGGAACATTGTTCCCACTCGTGTGAAAGAACAGGATTGAAGAGTTTCCCCGCTTTTAGATGGGTATATCATCCCGTTTATGTCCTGCTACACATAATCTTTGAGTATGGTAGGTGAAAAAGGTTTATCGATCGTGCTAAGTTCCAATGAAAAAGTGAGGCCGTCGGGAGATTTGGGTGGCGGCAAATCTTGAAATCATACTTCTTTGATCTAAAACTATTTAGCTCAGGCCCTCATTGTAAAGTTTGTTATATTAGTTCTAAAAAGCTCATTGGGAATGTCATAGGACGAATTGGGTCGTATCAAAGTTAGTGGTGATCGTGTATCCTGTCTGAGGAGGCACAGTAGTTCTTCTCCCGGTGGTTCTCCGGGCCTTTACTGACTGGTAGGTGGACCTCTACTCTGCGCACATACATATTATCATCTGCAACATTGCGGACAGGTATCTAAAATAGATATATTTAGATCTAAATCAATAAATTTGTTTTT
>JALLOX010000707.1:0-12644 GCA_036939695.1 Thalassiosira ordinaria | reverse complement strand
ACGTTGGTTGATAGAATGCGCTTTGGACATCAACGTGCTGGTGAGATATTCCGTTCATACACCATCCAAATTGATGCTGAAAATAGTATCTGCTCAAGCTTTTCTGGCCAAGTAGTGCCAGTGGTACAATTCACTGGAAATGTTGGACACGGTGATAGATGTATCCGATCTGACATGCCCTTCCCTCCCAACTGCATCAAGGTCCAGTGCAGCTGCGGAGCGAGCTGCAGGGGCAGGTCACAAAGCTGTTCGTCCTCGGGAAGCATTGGTGGCCTATCCAGCTGGATGAGGAGCCGCTCTCCAGGTAGGAGGAGAAAGGGCCGGAGCAAAAGCAGCAGCCGTCGTCGCAGGGGCAATAGCAATGGTGCATCACGTCATGCACCAGCTTTTAGGACCAACAGCTCCCTTTCCAGTACATCATCAACTGCTTACAATGCAGCTTTTCATCCCACAACTCCTGTTGTTGCTGGTCACCTTCCTCCGGCAACCTCGCCTCAGCCTAGTCCGCAATCACCACTCTTCCGATTTATCTCCAGCCTTTCTCATCACTGTACCAGTCCTGCATCCTCTGCCAATGGCAGTCGTTCGTCTTCCTACCTTGACGAGTCCGAGAGAAGAAGTAGTAGCGGCAATGACAGCAGTGGCAGCGACGATGATGGTCTCAATAACTATGGCATGATGGTGAAGCATGGCCTTTTGTCCAAGTGCAAGCAGGGCATTGGCAAACTGCGTCAATATAGCGGGAGATTGTCCACTAGCGACAATCTGCGCCCCTTCGTAGTTCCTACAGTGATTGAGGAGAACGCCGATGGCAATGGTAGGCTAGTCATTGATGTCACTCCCAGATTGGTAGCCTACTTTGAGGTAACCATAGTGAAGCAGGGCCAAACTGATGCTACGCAAGATCAGAGAGGTGGTGGTCTTCATCGTCGACCGGCTCACAACGGTCCCAACATTGATGCACAGCATCGTGACAACAATCAGCAACAGCCACCCCGTCACAATAATCTTTGGCGGGTGCCTCACCGTGCCATCTTCCCTCCCATGCACCTACCATTGCCTCTGGAGGCTGCCATAATGGGCGTAGAGTTGGATGTTGATCGAGCACAACCTTTCCGCCAGAGAAATCAGGCACTACATCAACAACTTCCTGCCAATGAGCGGGGGCAGCAACGCCACGAGTGTGTAGCCATTGGACTTTCTACCCAGCACTTCTCGCCTTCCGATAAAATGCCTGGATGGGACATGGAATCATATGGCTACCATGGTGATGACGGTGGCATCTTCCATGGCCAGGGAGACATGCTCCGTCGTTACGGACCTTCTTTTGGTCCTGGTGATACTGTTGGGTGCGGCCTAGAGTATTCATCACGTAGGATATTCTTTGTGAAGAATGGTGTCTTCCTGGGATATGCCTTTGGCGGAAATAGCAGCACAGGCAATGCTAGGTTGAGCAAGGAGATTGTGGAAGAGGGATTGTACCCTACCGTTGGTGTGGACACTACTTGTCCCATATTCGTGAACTTTGGCGAGAGCCCTTTCAAGTTTGATCTGAGGAGATTTGCCAGCGCAGCTGGAAGTGTGGCAGAGGAGGGATAAAGTTGTTGTATGTGTTTGATATTTGGTTGCTCTGTATTGCAAGAATTTTTCTGTTCATCATACAAATGAGTTGCTGATGTTTTGATAGATCGAGTCTCTTTTGTACTGCATGCAGTTTTGCTTGATTTGTTCCAATAGATTCATATCCAAAGTAATGTTTTTAGATAAGTATTTGTTAGAGATAAACTTGACACAGTTCCCATCAGCTCCAACTTAGTAGGTTTGATATCTCCTTGTGGTTTCATGAGAGATGTTACCCATGCCTTTTTTTGGAATGGGCAGCATGAATCGGTTATGATTTTTGTTATTCATAGTTAAGTGGTTCATTTTGTGCAGAGGATGAGCCCATGCTCCATAGTATGATATTCTCTCTCTGCAGCCACAGACACCCACATAACCATCTATCTCTAAACCCTGATTGGTTGTCCATCTGAGATCATCATGTAATATTCTTTGACTTTTTTCTGTCGCTGTTTCGCGACATGTCAAATAAATTCAAATATCTCATACTATTTCATTGGATTCAATATGCAATCACAAGGTGTCTGCTTCTCTGGTGAACGTTGCCACAAACTACTTAGTAGCAATATACCACAGTCTCTGTTAAGGAAATAAAGTATTCCTGAACAGAATTAGGTACACTGGTATGTTGAGGATCTGAAATGTTGGTGTTTATTCTGTTGATTCTATGTTCATTTGCTTTGATGGGCAATAGAGTGCATCCTTTCTCTATCACCAGATGGCTTCCTATTCACAATGATTGTCTCTCCTATTAAAGGCTCATGGTACCAAGAATATTGGAATGCATAAGATGGTACCCAGATATATTCAGGGCTTTCTTCTCACCTGGAAATGCTGTAAGAACCAATAGGATGATCAGACCAAATACAATGCCGATGCCCATCGACCAGGCCAGAGAGCATTCTTGTCGAAATCTGACGAGCCAAACGTCACATGAGCTCCATTGATAAAAAATAATGAAACAATGGAGTGCTGTACCTAGTGTTTGCAACCACGCTTTGAATACCTATGATACGCTGGGGTTTCACAGGGGTCAAAATTCGACCTTTCCGGGCGGCCGCCCGCTCAATCAACAATCAACCCCAAGTCCTCATTCAACCCTCAACCTCCCCCAACCCCCAACTCTCCCCAACTCTACATTAGTCTACATGCTATTGTACATGCCCAACTACCAACTCCTAATCCTCCGCCTCCGCTCTCCGCTGCATTCATCTTACCCCTTCAACCCTCGACCCATTGGACATATCCACCGATTGGGCAAGCTGCAAGCATAAGTAACGATGCTCTATTCTACCGGATCACAGTTGAGTACCTCTCTTACACCGACGTTTGTTGTCCCTCCGTGCCCATGGCCCCAGGATCGTCTACAGCTCCGGCGTCCGGTGAGAGTGACAATAGGATCCTTTCATATGTCTAATTATGATTCTGGACTTACAGATGATGGGGACTTCGCCATATTTGGAGTAAATGCAAAAGAAGAAACAGAAGATGGGGTCAGTGAAAAAGACACATCAAATAATTATGCTCATGTCAATACGGGAACATCTATCGGTTGGCAAGGCGTAGGAAACATGTTATTCAATGAAGAATTACTGAAAAGTGGAAGAGTAGACATGGGTGTAGGGCCAACGAACAAATATAGAGCCTTTAGAGGAAATGAAATTATTCCGAAAGTGGATCCACTGGTGAAAGAATGGTTATTGGAGATTATGCCAGCTTTGGATGAGAGTGACCTGGGAATTTATGCAGAAGGTCTGACAAATATTGGGTTTCATCCGCAGTGTGCTTCAATGTGTGAACTGAAATATGAAGATCTGGATTTTATGAAGATATTGCATCGAAGGTATTTATACAAGGAGATCACAGGTCAAGACCACCCATTTGAACCATGATGATGTACTTTGAATAGTCAACAAAAATTTCCTCTTGCAGCAGTTTCTACATAATGCGGCAAGAGATTGGCCTCAGGGTTTAGTATGTTGTTTGAACATACCAGGGGAAGTAGATGGTGTGTGATGGGTGCGTAGGTTAGAGAGATGGTTAAATGAAATCCTGTCTAAAACCACAACATACTATTCAATCATGACTAATTCGATCATGTCACGATCCGTCGTGTATGAATATGTCTCGATGGTTCGCCGCATTTTCATCATGTCACGCCCTGGCGATGCGACCATGGTTGGTGTGATCTAGTGGCATGGACAAGTCGTGAATAACCAGTATTATTGAAAATTTCAATTGTGTAGCGGATTGGTATGCTGTTGGCAGACCTCCCGAAGTGCCACCTCAAATCTGCCTCCATAATTATTGCTCGCCGAAGCAATCACAANGCTGTTGGCAGACCTCCCGAAGTGCCACCTCAAATCTGCCTCCATAATTATTGCTCGCCGAAGCAATCACAATAGCAGCAACACACGCAACAAACATGCCACCCAAGAAAAAGCCACAGAAATCAAAACCCAAAGAGCCTGATGAGCCTTTGGAATATATCAATTACATTCGAGAGAAGTCTGTGCAGCGTTTTGCTAGCAAGAAGAAGAACATCAATTGTGATATTGAGCAAAACACTCGCGAGATTCGTGCACTCCTGAAAATCAATGCTGAGATATTTGATCGGTGCAACAGCTCTGCGACTATTGAGAATGAAGGGAAAACTGCATCATTCTCAAGGTATGGTTTTGACATTGTGAAAGTGCGTCAAAACGAGGGATCTGGACAAACTCAGTTCATCACAGAACGTGAACACTCTCTGAAATCGTTCAACATAGAGCCTCTTTCGAAGCTTCCTGCAGGAATTGCCGATGTCATCATCATCCAATACCAAGCAGCGCCGTTCAATACATTGATTGACTACAATGCATTCTTCAAAAGTGCTCTTATGCTACATGATGACATTCATGAGCAGTTTCTCGTCAAATTGAAAACTCACATTGAGTCAATCCAAGTCTGTTTGGGGGGGGTTGAAAGTTGGCTCTTAGAGCCTAAAAGCAACATTGATTTTATCGAGGCTACATTCGGGAAGAAGCTTGAAATCCCTGTTGCGGGTAACACAAATCAAGACTGTACTTGTCCTAATGGAATTCATTGCCATTCTGATTTGTGCTTGCATTGTGGGTCGAATTATGGCTCACACTACTCAAATTGCTATTATGGAGAAGAAAGACCACAGATGAGGTGCCCCAGGGGAGGTGTTTTCAGGTGCAAGAAAGTTCACATCCTCAAATCTTGCAACGAGTCAGGGAAGTTTGAGAAGACTTTCTTAATTGGGAAATTAAGTGACCAAACCAAGCTAAAGAAATTTCTCGATTTTATGGCTTGGGCTAGACGGACCAGCAAGTCAGGGAGTTTTAGCAGAGAGTGTCTGGGATAGGGACTGGAGGGGGTAGTAGTCTATGTAAAGTATTAACATTCATATCAGATCTCCTCCACATCAGCACGCAGTCTACTGATACTTGTTACCAGAAACCTTCCAATTGTGGGCCGGGCCGTGGATCTGCTCTTCTCATTTCTCAACCTGGAAACACTGGACCCCTACCCCCTACCCCCATTTTTGGAGGCAGATCCCCTCTGACCATCTCCAATTCACCATCTGCACCCCCTTGCTTCTGATCTTTTGGAACAAACAGTAATGCTGCTCCATCAATGCAGTATCTCTTTCCCGTAGCAAATGCCGGCGTCCCTGGAAACAGATACCCATCAGCAAAAACATCCCCCAAATGCCCGCCGCAAGTCTGACANAAATGCCGGCGTCCCTGGAAACAGATACCCATCAGCAAAAACATCCCCCAAATGCCCGCCGCAAGTCTGACATCTCACTTCTGCGCCAGCCAGCTGATATTGTATTTTTGAGACATCCTCCATTTCCACATTGGACACGGATGAGTTAGCTGTGCTCATGACAGGAGAGGCAAAGCTTGGCCATCCAGTGCCAGAGTGGAACTTTTCTTTTGCATCAAAGAGAGGCGTACCACATCCTGCACAGACATACATTCCAGCTCGTTCTTCCCCTTCCAATATGGAAGAATATGGAGATTCCGTTCCCCCATTTCTGAGGATGAAGTATTGCATAGATGATAATAATTCTGACCACTCTGCTTCAGTGTGTTGGATGGCATAGCCTTGTGTCCGAGATTTCCCATTTTTGGCAGCAGCTGAAGAGAGGATTGGCACGGGCGATGTTAGGGTAGCAGCGACAATGGATCCGAAGGTCACTGATTTCTCCAGGACATCGCGGCGGCTCTGTTCGTTTGATACTGAGTTATCAACATTATTGTCTGGTTTTGCCAACAATATCGAGGGGAGGTGGTTGCGCGTTGCTGTAGGAGTGAAAGAAGACACTACAATGAGGAGCGCACTCAGATGAAACAAGATCGCCAGTGATACCATGGCTGTGGGTGGATGAGATGAAGCACGCGCCATTGGGAGGTTACCCTATGCCTGTGGGATAGAGAGGATGGGATCTGCCGGGATTATGGGTCAACGCAATAACAACAGTAGGATGCAGAGCAGAGAGGCTCAGAGAGGTCTGCAGAGTGCAATGATGATGATGATGATGAACTATGAAGAAGTTGTAATGATTTTCGTATTTTTACGTTTGTAAGAGCTCGTGGGTTACATACATTATGTAACGCAAAAACGTGCGCTTGACATATCGATAAATGTGAAAGAGAACACTGCCATCAATCCATCACATCAAACACATGGCGCACTCATCCTCGCTATTCTACAACTCCGCCTCGCCTCTGCAGCAACCGCACTATCCTAATCCATACTACAAAAAGTTATCAAAGCAATGATTGCAACGCAATCCTGACAAACTAAAGCAACATTTATATCTCGCAACAACGTCAAGCCTACGGCCTACACACTATTCATTCATTCCAACGGTCTGAGAAAATACCTTTGCGTTATAAATTCCAAGCACCGTGCGTCGATCTACACAGACAAGACAAAGTCGCACGACCATTGATTGAAAAGTATCACATTTGCAGCAAATTAAGAAGGAATAAGGTCATATCTACCGAAATTCCTGCATCAGACGAGGAGCCATTCAAAGAAAATGAATGCACCAATGATACTGTACGAGACCATTGACAGTAGAATTATTTGTGAAGCCACTAGTTTCATTCCTACCATTTGTTATAGTTGTCAATATTATAGAAGACATACCATCTCAGAGAGAACAAGCATTCATCCCATTGGGGTATTATGTATCGAATATTCAACTTAATTCAAAAGCGCTCTCTGAGCAAGGACAAGATCAGGCCAATTCAGCCAACCAAGTCTGGTCAACATACACTAGGAATGAGAGAGGAAGTGCGTGCATACCTGAAGTCCAAGAGTGCAATATCATCTCTTTCATTTTCCTCTGCTGGTGGCGAGTGTGCACATGAAGGGGTAGATGAAAGGTGTGCTCCAAAAGATCATCAAGAGGAATTGGGTAAGCATGCAACTCTTGGCGGTGATTCAAAGTGCCTTGGGCTGTCAGCTTCTCCAACTGCATTCAAAGCATCAAAGTCTTGTGAGGGACATTTGATTGCACGCATTGTTCCAGAGAAGTACTCTGACTATGATACTCACAAACCCTTGGCACAGATAGATCCGGCTCCCCTCATCAAATCTCTTCTATCGTGGCAGATGCAAACTGACAGTCTTGCAGATTCCACATCATTGGTAGACCATGAGTTTGATCAAAAGCAGCAGGAGATTGAACTTCTGACTCAATCAGATGAAGACGCAGTAGTTGTTATGGACCTGTACCTGCTCCGATCTGCATATCTAGATCAATCATGTTGGTGGAAAGAAAAAGATACCAACAAAACATTGCAGCAGCAACGAGAGCAACGGGCACGTTCACTAATAAGTTCCTTTGACGTTACTCGGAATTGCTCCAGTCACAAAAGAAACCTACCAAAGAGCCAAAGTGTTCAGTCTCATCCTACTGAAGATGCTACGGTGTCTACTTCTAGCAGCTTTGCTAAAGGCGTCAACTGCGACCTTTCTTCCAATAATCTCTTTTTCCTCCACATGAAGAGATCACCATCTGAGCTTTTTACTGGTACCCTTCGACGTTTGGAGCTCTCTACCACTAGAAAGTTACAATCTCTCAATCCATTTCCTTATCAAGGAAAGAAGAATGGCAGCTCAAATGGAAGCAGCAAGAAAGTCAACCGTGGAAAGGAAGGGAACCTAGCCATTATACACAAAGCAACATCCTCAAAGCTCGTGCTGTTAGAAAATGTAGGCGATGGTGAAATGAGATGCAGAGAAGTGGATTTGGATCATTGGAGTAATGCTGAAATCATTCGCATGTTTTCAAACAATGGTGGGTGCTGGGCTGTAGCATTGACTATTCCAAAGATCATACTTCCCTGGAAGGATAAAGATAATGATGACGATACAACAACAGCACCAGAGGATTCTATGGTTGGTAGCTCAGTATACTCGTCTTCTTCGGCGTCTCCTTTTGAAACTGTGGAGACTGTCAGCCTTGCCATTACGTCGAACCCGCCAACCATTCTCAAAGTGAGCACGTTTGAGAGCTTTACTGGATACAACTTCACTCGTGTGCCATTGGTAGTTGAGACTACAGTAATTAATGCAACACGAGCTGTCATAACATGGTTTGTGGATGGACAGATAGCATTGCATGATTCAAAAATGTACACACCAGTGCCAGCTGACATTGGCAAAAGGATATCTGTGCTGGTGACACCAATTCGACCTGGCCACAGTGGAGAAGGGTGCCAAGAAGCGTATGCATTCAGCAATGCTGTTGAAGCTCTGCCAGTGATGCCCATTATGGAGTTGAGAGAAAATTGGTGCCGTGGCGGACAAGGTGGAACCTTCTTGGGCGGACTTAGTGGTGCAACTGGTTCAATCACGATGCAGAATAATCTACGTGTGGCCACAGTAAGTTAAAGGTGAACGCAAATACTAGTTTGCAAGCACTCCCTCACATGAATCTGCTCTTTCTTGTGTTTCCTCCAGTACAATATATTGGCTGACCTCTATGCAGGTAGAGAAATTGATTCCCAACTGATGTATGGCCATTGTGATGTTGATGATCTAGTTAGACAAAGAAGGATGCCAATGATCATAGCTGAGATATTATTTTATAAAGCGGACATCATATGCTTACAAGAGGTGGATGCTGCTGTTCACAACGCTCTGCTCTGCCCTGTACTTGAAGCCAATGGCTATCAAGGATTTTACAGCAATAAGGTAGGTACAGTGACTATCATTTGCAATGGTTGGTGGTGTCTTTCTACAGCCGCATGGATTTGGTCCTAACACGTCTTGTACTTTATGAAATGCAAAGGTTTCATCTCAGCAAGAAGGTTGTTCCATGTTTTGGTCCCTTGCTACATTTGAAAATGCCAACCGTGAGGACATGAGAACCTTCCCATTGAGATCACTCCTGGATCGAGAAAAAGACGGTGGTGATGAGAATGCAAAGAAAGAGTTCTCTAGACAAAGCTCCAACTACTATGATGCGAAGTCAAATATCAAAGATTTCGAGTTAGAAAGGTGGGAGTCGATAGGTGGCATAAATCGACTATTTGATGATCATGATGAAACTAGAAAGGTGTTCAAAGAGTCAGTAGGGCAGATAGTTCAAATAGCACGCTTGAAACCAAAGCAATCATTACAGGACTGCTCCCAAAAGCCGAAAAGCATTGTTGTGGCCAATACACATTTGTTTTACCACCCGATGGCTGACCATCTCCGTGTCATTCAAGCTTTTGCTGTTTGCCATAAGTTGGATGAAATCCGTCGAGAAGGGCACAGTCCAGATCCTATTCTCATATGCGGTGATTTTAACTCTGGACCATTGAGTGGTGAGTGGTGGCAATGTGGATAAGAGAAAATTCTTGCTTTCACGTTACCCATGAAATGAGTTTTTTGCCTTCTCTCGACCGTTTTAGGTGCAGTTCGCCTCTTGACCCACCGATCTGTTCTACCGGATGAAAATGATTGCTGGAAGCATCTGAATGTGTACAGGTGGGAGTGCGGTGATAATGAGGTACGTGCCATTGTGATCTTTGTTTAGTTCACTGTTGCTGCCAATCCTCATCTCTGAGCTATTCCTAAAATATCAGTACATGATGGACCATGGGTACATTTGTAACTACACTTCTCCTGATGAAATAGTCGAACCTTGCTATATTGATGAACAGTTCGTTGATGCTCACAGTGATGAAGAATCACTTGCTGAGTCATCCGTTTCTAATAAAAATGAAATAGATACAAGCTCTGATGAAATGATTGCCTCAATACAGCCACCAGCAATTGAACTTCCATCATCATTCCCCATTCTATCGTCGGGCTGCTTGAATGTGCCAAAATTTACAAACTTTGCGGTGGACTTCGTAGAAACATTAGACTATGTTTTTGCATCGAAGCCATCTGATCGTGAGCCATTCGGATTCAAGCCTAAGGGTGAAGCACCAATGTTGACTGAGGAAATGGTGAAAAAGTACGTTGCTATGCCAAATAGGGCCATGCCAAGTGACCATGTGGCTATCGTTTGTGATTTTGAATGGGTGAAGAATGAAGTTTAGGTTGATCATGCATTGTAATTGAGTAGCCCGAATTTGCTTAGGAGTAGTCTATTAGTACTGACCATTTCCCGCAAGTGCTCTCAGGTGTTCATTTTCTTTTTTTGAGACGGCATTATTTTGAGCTGTGCATGCAAGGACGTGTGTGTCACTCTAAAGCACTTTGAACTGGGATAACAATGCCAGATTTAGATGCAGGCACGTATTTACAAGGCAACGTTTTGGGTAGGAGGTAGGAAGAGAAAGAAGGAGCGCCATCTTCTGTTGTTGCCCAGTGTTGAAGCTTGGCTGAAAATTATTGAGAAGCCTTCACTGCTGCCTTGTGATATGCAAAGCCAAGAATTAGTCAATATCGTACCCAATGCTCAATGCTAAATTTATGTAGTTTAGACCAGTGACCAGTGTTAGTGCTTTTCTTTATCCGAGTCTGACTAGCTTTCAGATCTTTTGAAAATCCACATCCAATATGATAAATCAAATCCGTCTAGCTACTAAAGTTCTTGACACATGACTAAACCATTTGGTAACCCTATCTTGAGATGGCAATTGTCAGGAGGACTGTCCCTCCAAGTTGTGTGAACTTGCAACCTACAGTCAATGTACAGGATTGTCATCTTGCAATTTGCTTGTAGGTTGGAGGGAAGATTATGTGAGGGAATTGTCACCTACTTGCAAATTAGCACTCTAGCATCAATCTTCCCCAGTCAATCCCGCATTTTGGTGAGGTGAACATTAGAGATCTATTCCCTCTAGTTGACACATTGACTCCTCTATCTCTCAGCCTTTTTCCTTGGTAAGACCTTTAAATAAACCCAGTAAATAAAAATTTGACTGGCTACATCTGACCAACTAACAATGTTGCATGATCAATGCTCATGAAAATTTGATGAGGGCGTGAAATCAAATGCTCTGCTAATATTGATATCAAAATAAAGAAGATCTTGACTGGCTTTATGCCTGTGTGGATCACTGAAGCACAAAGTGATGCCGACGCGCAACAAATTCCTACCCCTACCTAGGCTAAATTTGGCCGTTTTCTTAGAAAAAGGAATGTCCAGTTGAGTCCTGCCTTGCATTTTTTGCATGACTTGCAACCTAATCCAGCCTGTTTTTTTAGCGCAAGTGCCTCATACAACACACAATGAAGCCAAGCATAAACAAGTAACATCAACCTTTTTTAAGTCACCCATGACATAGTTCCTGGGGGATCAACATTAATCACAAAGATCTATTAGGATTAGGCGGGATGACCATTCAGCGTTGATAATGAAAGCCGCTACGCTGTACGAGGCATGTTTTCTTATCTTCAGCAAAAAGGTTCAAAACTGTCACTTTGGATGGGTCATTTAATTCCCACGCACAAATGTAGTTCCCTATAAATTCACACGAGTCTTACGGCAGCATTATTATTGGGAAGACTTGTCAAACCGTGTCTTATGCACAATATCTATATTGTTGTTGCAGCTCAAGCTCAAGTTTTGATCGAGTACTGTGCATTCTGTCTGGTGTCTTTCTATTCTTGGTTCTCTTTGTCCTCTCTCTCCTCTCTCTCCTCTTGGTCCACATTTTTGTCTTCATTGCTCTTGCTTTGCTCCTTTGGTCTGTTAGTGTTCTTTTTTGTTCTCTTTGTTCTCTGTCTTATTCTTTTGTTCTGTTTTACATACAAAATGCTTGTGAACTTTTGCTCTCTTTTTGTTTTTCTTTTCCACATTAAATACCCTGCCATTGTTCCCCTTTTTGTCAGGTGGCATTTTGTACAGTTCTAGGAATATTTTTGTTTCCCCAAATGTTGTTCCCCTTTTTTGACATCACAGGACCTCATCCAGACATGTTGTCGCTTTCTGCCTAGCTTTGCTTCACAGCAGGTTTACAAACAATTCATATTTTATTATGGTTAAAACTTTTCAAAACCCTTTTTGAAACACAGCTCAACCTGACAAAGCTTGGATAGAGATTTTTGTCTTGGAAAGAAAAATTGCAACTTGCCCTCACTTAAACAATTTTGCACTTTTTACAAGTTAGCCTTTTGCTGTTGATAGGACAAGCCCTGCCTCAAAAATGCAAGCTATGACATAAGCACTCTCTCTTAATATTAATATGGACTATTTGCTTAATTACTCTTATGAGTTCCAGATGATGGGCTACTTCAAGCCCCCTATGGCTTGATGTGCATACAATGACAGACCGTAGTAATCAGATAATACACATGATGGCTAATAGATGCATTTGATGTTTGGAACGTGACGGTATGGTTCTACATACGACAGTCATTATGTATGTTTCTCGTCCAGTGAATGTATCTTGGTACTCGGACCGGACCTCGTGGATCTTTACTTACTAATTCCCCCGGATGACCCTATGGGAGCGGACGAGACGATGGCAGCAATTCGAACTCATTCAAATCTTGAACAGATAAACTTATACCATAATTATTTTCCTACCAACACTTGAGTTTACTAGTTA
>JALLOX010000706.1:0-10109 GCA_036939695.1 Thalassiosira ordinaria | reverse complement strand
TCTGAGGCTTCCAACAAAGGTGTTGAAGCACCTCCTAAGCAATGGATGTCTCTCCTGACGCGGCATCACATGCATTTGCCATTCAGAGACGGTCCTCACCAGAGCGAGCGAGACCAAGAGGCCAAGGCAGCAAGAACTGCTGGTGCCCTGATCAAAGCAGTGGCTTTTTTGAAGGCTTTGGACTTTTTTCTCTCTTCTTCTTGGTGACGAGAGGCTTGTTTGCTTGCTCGTGGGTTGATTGTTGCGTCTCTCGGCCCGTGGTTGGCGTCGCACGATGGATGGCGACGCTCCTCCTCCTCGACGACCTCTCACGGTCGCCGAACGGCTGGGGTTGGATGCTGCCACCACTTTGACGGCGGCTCCTGCTCCTTCTTCGTCCTCGGGGGCGCCTCCGCTCCCTTCTCCATCGGCGCGGTTGGCTTCTGCTGCTTCTCCAGCGCTGGCGTCGTCGGTCGTCGATTCGTTGGGCAGTTTATCCCTCACGATTCTCCCGAGCGCGGCCGAAACCCCTGCCTCTTCTCTCGGCGGGGTCTCTTCGACTCGGTCGTCGCTCGTGGGCCAGCACGGCACTCGTTTCTTCGCTGGCAGCACTCCCGCGAGTCGTGGGGCGTTGACGTCGGCCTCTGCTCCGCTTCCGTCGGCGTTGGCTTCTCGTGGGGTTGATGCGGTGGCGATGTTTGGGGGGGGGGTTGGATCGGGAGTTGGATCTGCTGGTGAGTATAAATTTCCGAGCTCGTACGGGGAAAAGGAGGTGACTCTGCGGAGATTGACGGCGGATGATGCGGTGAACTTGTGTTTTTCGGTGGTCAACAAGCTGAGGATTTGTCTGGCGAAGGTGGGCAAGGATGGGAGGTCGTGTGACCATCACTCCAAGGCCACCAACCCGAAGTATGTTCCGGATAGCCAGGTGGCTTTCCACATCCCCTCCAAGAAGCTCAGCGCAGCCTCTGGAAAGGGCCCGGCGGTGTACATTTCGCCTCGAATTGCCGAGGATCGAATCCCCTCAAGACATCGGGCTGAGGTGCATCTGGGCGGGCATTCTACGGCTGAGTGGGCTGAGGTTCTGCCGCGGATCGACCGAGAGTTCGATCTGCTGCCTGAGGGCTCGGAGTCTGGGGATTCTGCCTCGACGAGCTCATCTGAGGCTGGGGATCCTGCTGATGAGGTGGAGGAGGGCGAGTTAGGGCCCGGCGAGACATTGGACGTGGATTTCTCGTACTCCCCTCCAGAGGGCCCCCCTCTGCACGAGTTATCCTATGGTGTTGAGGTTGAGGAGGGCAAGGACTACACCAAGGCCATGCTGGCTACGCGGAAGGCTATCGAGGTGCTCTGGAATTTTGTCCAGGATTTAACATCCGCTGCTCCTGCAGAAGGCATCCGGGCTGTTCAATTTGTAGAGGGCAAGGTTGGAGAAGTGGTGACTCAGTTGAATAAGACCATGACTGAGTTGGCTACTGAGAACATGAAGGGGCTGGATATGGTATTGGGTCCAGTTGAGAGCTTAGCAGGACGTTCCATGGTAGATGAGATTAAGTCTAGGGCCACAGTTTCCAGTGTGGACTCACTACGTAAGGCCATTGAAGATTTTGATGTGAAGCTCCGCACAGCCAAGCATGATCTCTCAGAGGAGATTTATAACTCTGGCATGGTAGCTCTGCGGGCTGTGGCTGCAGTACAGGATAGAGTGGCGATTCTGGAGCAGGGTTCGCCAAGAACTACTGCCCCTGCCCCGTTATTGACTACTCAACCAGCTCCCTCATTGCAGTTACCAGTGGCAGCCACTCTGGGTGGTGATACGGTTCTAACTGGACCAGCTGGCTTCACTTGCACTCTGGAAGAGCTCATTGCCAAGGTTCTTACTAGTGAGAGCCAACTCAAGGCTCAGCAAGAGACCATCAAGCAGCTCTCAAGCAGCATCAAGGCAAAAGGTGGTGTTACCTATGGAGGACACACTTATGCATCTGAGAAGGAGGTTTTGGCCTTGGTCATCAAGGAGAACCCTACAGGCTCTGGATTTGCTGGATTTCTCAATTGCACCAATATTTTTGTCCATGACTCGGATTACGACCCATTCTCTGGATGGCGGGAAGTACTTATGGGCATGGTGAAATCAGGTGATTGGCTGGAGGAAGAGTGCAAGTTTGTGGCGTCAGGGCGAGCTAAGTATCCAACTGTCTACACTGACAAGGGCGAGGCCAAGGCTGGCAAGCTGCTCTCTGCCTTCAAGGATCACAAGCACTGGACTGGTGAATCAGGAATCACGGGGAGACGGGGTGAGATTGCCTCATCTTTAACCACGGCTCAGTTGTCGGCTACCACGTACATTCAGGATAAGGTGCCTGGCGGCTCTCAGTTGGCTCTGATGGCGACCACCATGGCAGCTGACACCGTTGCTTGGTACACTAAGCTACACTCCTTCTTTGACGATGACATCAAGAGGTTGACTGATTTGGGCATTTCTGAGGATGCAACTCTTCGTCTAGTGTCAGAGTATGTCATGATTATGTTCGACACGTTCCATCGATTCCAGCAGCAAATGATGGCATTCCACAAGAATATGGTGAAGGCTGATTTCCTTGCACGCACGATTTGGATATCACTCCAGATTCACCAGGCCATGAATAAGTTTCTGGGCGGCACTGGCTCCGCCAAGTATGATCCCACTCTCTCAGCGGCATTCATTCGTTTCCTGACCACGGAGACAGCTTCTAACAACTCGGCGTCTTTGGCGAAGCGCATCAAGCAGCTCGAGGATAAGAAGGGTCCGACTCTGACGGATGTGAAGAAGGACATTAAAGCGGCACAGGGTTCAGCTGACAACGCTCAGTCAGCAGTAGATGCATTGGCGAAGGAGGTGACCAAGATTAAGAACAAGATCTGACGAGCGGCACGGGCCAGCAGGCGGGTTGCTTCCATAGAGACGAGCAGGCAGCAGGCTCGACCCGGTAACGTCTTGTCTGGTACCTTGCCTATCATCTCTGCAACCCCGCCTTTTATCGTTCTCTCACAACGGTGGCCCAGTGCTTTGGTTGCCCTGCTTAATCTCAATCTCCCAGTACAGGCTGCCCATTTTCCTGTAGAGTTACACCATCTTTTTAATACTTCTAATGGGGAACATGTTTGGCAACCTGTGTCTACCTTCAAGCCTGTAGGTGGTGTGGTTTATTTTGTTTCTGGGGATGTTGCTTTTCTAGACGCCTATCTACCTCTACTGGGACCCCAGGCCATGGTTGTTGCTCAGTTTGACACGCTACTGCGAGGGGTGTCGAGGCACTCTCTGCGAACTTCGTACTCCTCTGCGACTTCGTGCATGGACTCGCATGGTTTGACTTCTAATTCATGGCGTGACGAGGTGGCTGGAGGTGGCACTGATGCCCGCTTCTTGTTTGGCTTTACTCCAAATTTGCATGGGGGTGTGATTCCCAGCATCAAGCCATCGGTGTCTCGCTCCTTACGGCACTTTATTGTGGACACATGTGGGAATTGTAATGACAGAGTAGTGCCCTTGCCCACTGAGCTAGCACTGTTGGCTCGGCCAGCCAAGCGTCATCCCGTTTGGCATGAGAACAAGATTTGTCCTCAAGGGCTCTATCCTTGCCAGAGGCCCTCCGCGCTGGTTTATTGTCCATCCGTTTACTTCCGCAAGTATAATATGGTGTCCCGGCCTCTCGACCTTTGTGAGCGTCTCCGATTGCACCAGCTTCCTCTCAGTATGGACACTACGTTATTGGGGGCTTTCAAGGGCCAGGATGTGCTCCCCTTCGAGCACTCTCCTCCTTCGGATATGTTTGGCGAGATCATTCGCCAGGTCTGGGGGTCTAATGTGGGGGGTTCTGATATGGATTACACACAGATAAGTGTCGATGTTACGAGCATTTTATTGCCCTCTGACTCTCTCTTGCCCGACCCTGCTGCTGCCTTATCACACCACAGGATCTCTCAAAGGAATGTGGCCGCCGCTGGAAACGTCAAAGCAACGGCCGCGGAAGCTCTGCCAAAATTCCAAAACAGCATGAGCATGGAGGAAATTGAGAGACCTGGTGATGCGGCAGTGCAGTCGGCAAGTGTGGGACTACAGAAGAGGGTGTGTGGGAATGAAGGTGGTAACCTGGATAGGGCAGGAGACGAGGCTGGCAGCCCCGCGCCGGCGTGCATGGAGGCAACCCCTGCCGCAATGCCTCGGCCTTCTGCGGCTATCTCATTGGATGACGTGGTTGCAAGTAAACAGAGTGACATGACGGCTTCGACAATGCCTGAAAAAACTCAATTCCTGGAACCACAACATGAGGAGGATGCTACGAGCTTGGCTTCGAGTAAATCAACTGGAACTTCGTTACCGTCACTGAGACTGCGTAGGGTTGAAGATGATTCCTCATCGAGTGCGGTCGGTTCCGTTGATACAATTTCGACTTTTGAGGAGGATGCTGCGAGCTGGGCCTCGAGCAAGACAACTGGAACCTCAATACCGTCATTGAGATTGAGGAAGGATGAAGATGATTCCTGGTCGAGTGCAGTCAGTTCCAGTGACACAATTTCAACAATTGGCGGCACCAACCCGCCACCACACTGTGAAGATGAAGTGGGTATCTCCTGCAGGGACAGTCCAGGCGGAGCTGACAAGGTCACTGAGGAGACAGTAGGCGATTCAGGTTCATGGGAGAATCTGATGGAGGACGCAAGCTTGGCGTCCATTGAGGAGGAGTTGCATCGGTGGGATAGCAGTGCAAAGTCTTGGACGTTCGAGTTCGATCGCGATGTGAAACAAAGGATCGACCCCTTGTCCCACGAGAGGAGAATCTTTGACTCAGCCGAATCTGTGGACTCTTCTATCACTATGCTGACTTCTCTACGAAGTGCAATGCAAGGAAAACGCAATGCTGGCCGTGGACCAAAGTTTCTGAACGGGCCTCCATATGCAGTAGGTGATTTAGTGTTATTTCATCCTTCAGATGACGTGAACTCGCGGCTAGAAAAGGCCTGCATCATTGAGGCCAACCACCCTTGGTATGTCTGCCACATGGAACTGGATGGACGACTGGTGCGTGTTTCTGCAGAGGAAACTCGGTTGACGCCCAAACAGATCAAGCCTGGCATGGAGGATGAAATGGATTTTGACGAATCAGAAGAGATTAAGACACTCAGACGCAAGCTACGCGACGAGGCCAAGCTAGGATCATTTGGGATAAATTTGGACTCGCACCTACACTCGTTGGAACGAATACGTGAGGAGAAGCAGCATGCTAAGGCAGTGAAGGCAGATGACGCCGAGGTGCCAGTCTGTCTATGGAATGAACGTGTGAACATACCTGGATTCACTGCAGAGAAGAGGGATCGTGTCCTTGACAAACTTAGACGATTGGGCCATCGATTCTTCGTCCGGGCCCTTTATCTAGATTGCCAGAATTTCATGGTCAGGAAGCACGGCGAGGATTGGAAGCAGAAGACCAAGTACACTGTGGATAGCGAGGGTAATAAGCATCTCACTGAGTTGGGACGTGATCAACATGCAGTCTGCAGCACGCTGTGGCATGCTACTAACACCAGCTGGTTTGAGTACAAAAGCGGGTCTCGCCTGATACATTTCCGCTTCCCCCTTAGATACCGTCAGATTGCTCGAGACGGCGTGCCCGTGTTTTTCGAGACTGAGGGCCCGTCCACCAAGGATCCTCAACCGCCAATTCCAGATGCAGAACGTCGCAAGAAGGTTAGGGCCAAGATTGATAAGGTTATTTCTCGAGGCTACATGCTCACAACGGGATTGGACATCAAGTCGCTGATTAAGTACTTTGATGTGCCCAAGGGAGAGGACGATATCCGTATCGTGTATGATGGCACTGCTAACAAGCTCAACTCTTGCGTATGGGTACCTTCTTTCTGGCTAGCAACTATAGATTCTCTGTTGCGAGCACTGGATCAAGATTCTTGGATGACGGACAGAGATGTAGCCGACATGTTTCTGAATTATCAGTTACATCACTCGGTGAAACCTTACACTGGCATAGACTTGTCTCAGCTTTATGAAAAGGGTGAAAAGCCCGGCCCCAGATGGGCGTTCTGGGATAGAAATTTGATGGGCTTTGCCGCTTCACCATACAACTCCATCAAGATGGCTTTGATTGTCGAGGAGGTTGTGAGGGGCAACCGTTTTGAAACGGGCGTGGGCGCCGATGGTATTGAACTCAACCCCTTCCAATGGAAGACAGTACGCTTGAACTTGCCTGGCTTGAAGGACTACAAGCCCAACATGACTTGGATTTGCAAGTTGCGAGAGGATGGGCGGATCGCCTGTGATGTATTCACCTTTGTAGATGATGAGCGTGTCACGGGACCTTCTAGAGAGCTGGCCTGGCAAGCTAGCCACAGGTTGGCCGCTATTCAGAGTTATTTGGGTGTCCAAGACGCAGCCAGGAAGGCGCGTCCATGCAGCCAGACTCCTGGAGCATGGGCTGGTGCGGTGGTTCACATCATGCAGCGCTTAGGCGTATGTACTTTAACCTCTGAGGAGAAGTGGGGCAAGCTCAAGGCCCTCCTCAAGAAATGGTGGGACTTATTGGCAGCTGGAGAAACACAACTGGCGCACAAGGAGCTCCTGTCTGATAGAGGCTTCCTGGTGTACGTCACGCGTACATACCCCGCCATGGTGCCCTACTTGAAGGGGTTTCATCTCACCATTGAAATGTGGCGAGGAGGCAGGGATTCGGAAGGCTACAAGCTGAAGGACTTGGATGAGATCTCGGTGATCACCAGTCAGTCCATCTCTAGCCTGGACGACACCAGAGCAGCAGCCCACGGAGCCACTCCTGCTGGAACGAAGATGTATGTACCTCGTAAGCAAGTTGCAGAAGAGGAGGCAGCCATGGATCATCGCTATTCCAAGAGTCTTCCAGACCCCCCACCGAGTGCACCTAAGTACGGCAAAACGACGGCAGTCCCTAGGTTAAAGGACGACATTGCAGCTTTGCTCAAGCTCACTGACTTTGAGCTACCCCCTTATCGTGTGGTTCGGCCCACCCAAGTTGTGCAAGTTCTTTATGGATTTGGAGATGCGTCGGGAAAGCAATTTGGCTCGACTATCTCTGCAAATTACAACTGTGAAGCCAAGCTGAGTGATGACTTGGAATCCCAAGAGGGGTTGAGATACAGGCTGGGAGTTTGGTCAGCAGACGTGGAGAAGGAGAGCTCCAACTACAAGGAGCTGAGGAATCTGGTAGAATCTACGGAGCATGAAGCCAAGGCAGGACGTTTGCGCAATTGTGAATATTTTCTGTTCACTGACAATTCCACCGCAGAAGGCTGCTTCTACAAGGGGAGTTCAAAGTCCAAGCTGCTACATGAGCTGGTGCTTAGACTTCGCATGCTGGAGATGAAGTACGGGATGCACATTCATGTCATTCACGTTTCTGGAAAACGCATGATTGCGCAGGGAACTGATGGCTGCTCCAGAGGATCGCTGCTAGAAGGAGTCATGGCTGGCGAAAGCATGCTCTCGTTTGTGGATCTTGCAAAGTCTGCACCCGAGCGTGCACCTGAGTTGGTGGATTGGATAAGGGAATGGACTGGCCTCAGTGATCTGACGCCTCTTACACCAGAGGGGTGGTTCGAGGAGGGTCATGGGATCACGGGAGGCCAATTGGATGAACATGGTGTCTGGATCCCAAGACATGGGCCCAAGGGACAGACATTTCTGTGGACCCCTCCTCCTGCCGTGGCTGACGCCATGCTGGAGGAACTGTTGAAGGCTAGGCACAAGCGAACTGACACTTATCATGTGGTGGCCATTCCTCGGTTGATGTTGCCCAGATGGAGACGTTTGTTCAACAAGGCGTGTGATTTTACCTTTGAAGTCTCACCTGGATCTTCTTTCTGGCCTGAACAAATGTTCGAACCTCTTTGGGTTGGCATAATCTTTCCGTTTACTCATCACAGGCCATGGTCCCTCAAACGAGCACCACTCATGGTGGAATTGGGAATCAAGCTGCGCCGCCTGCTCCACGAAAGTGAATCGGATGCAGGGGATCTTCTGCGGAAACTTTTCCTACTCCCGAGGAGATTGGCTGCCGTGCGGGATGGCGTGGCACGAAAAATGCTACGAATGCCTAGGCCAGGGAATCTATCCCCTGCGGAGAGTAGTGGATCAGGAGGGGAACCCTTGGCACAAAGATGAGAAGAGAGTTCGAGAGTTAAACATGGGCACAAAAGGGGCCCATGTCTGCATCCCCTTCCAATGCGAGATATGCTGGATACGCAACCTTGAAGGACGTAACCCTACACCCGCCGATGCAAACTTTATGCGTGACATTCGCCGGGCAAACTTGGATGCAATGGCGGGCAAGGCTCGCAGCACCATAGCTGGCCATGTCAGAGGAACCAACAAGATGGTGGCAAATGCGTTGCGCAACAACAAGACACCAACGGTCACAATTAGAGGTCCATTCCCTGTGGCTGATCAGGTTGGTATGGGATTGGCTGTAGACATCCTGCAGGAATCACTTGTTGCTGTCGGGGTAAATGAGCCCACTGTCCAAGCTGAAACTCTTCGCAAGCTAAGGGGAACCTATACCAAACTCTGGGACTCAGGACCTATTGGTGTTGCGGAAGTGGCCTCGTTTGGGCGGGGCACCGGGCGTGTTCGACCCACCACGTGCCCTTCTCAGTCGGAATGGTTCCAAGATTTTTGGCGAGGTCTCGAGTCACGGATGGGTCATAAATCCAAGGCCAATCACGCGTTGCCGATCGGGGCCATGATTCGTTGCATCGAGCTTATTAAGGAGTCTGCTCTGAACACCAGTGAGCTGGCAGAGTCTAACCATCTGTTCAAGGTTGGAGCTTATCTCACGTTCTGCACAGCAGGTGCTCTCCGTGGAAATGAGGGTTTCTTTCTCGACTTAGCTGCAATGACAAAGTTTCTGGAGGTGGGACGAGGAGGGCGAGTGCCATCTCGTTTGACAAGTACCACCATACTTACAGAGGAAGATTGTCTAAATCTGCCTCATGTTGTGCTCCCACTGCTAGGGAAGTTCAAAGGTGAAACTGGGATAGATCATCACTTGATCAACGTATCAAGTCACTCAGTCTCGGGATTAGAACCCAGGTGGTGGGTGGACAAGCTGGCAGAAGTAGCTAAGACAGAAGGAAGAACAATGGGTCCCGCTTTCGGTGAACCAAATGGCACACCCATGGGGGATATGGCTTCGCCTGCAAGCTACGATGCCACATTTCGTGAGTTCTTGCATATGGTCCAGGAGGAATCAAGGCACATCAGAGACAACAAGAAGAAGTTGCTCTCAGACCAATATGACATTGACGCCATGTTTGGTATTTCTCGGACACCACGCAAGACGACCATAAACAGATTGAAACGAGCTGGTCTTGGAGACAAGGCAGAGGAGATGGGTCGCTGGAGCAAGAAGGAAAATGCAGGAGTAAAGAGAGTGAGACAGAAGATGCACGCATTATATTCGGATGCTGTACTGTTGATGCCCGTGACTTGGCGCGTAGCGTATGCTCTGTAAGTGTTGGAAGGTGACGTTGGTCTGTGAGCACCGGGGATGGGTGGAGCATAGTATCAATACGCACACGAGGTCTAAGTAGGGCACTTAGTTCTATGGAGGGGGGTTTACTTTGGGTTTGTTCTGGATAGCCAGGGGTATTGAAACAAACTGGTTGTATAATGGCACATGATGAATCGGGGAAGATCGATGATCAGATTGAAATAACATGTCTGTCTGCTATTACGCGGGATCTGTTGTCATTCGTAGGATAGTTCTCTGATTCAAAATGTGCTGGTATGAATGGAATGTGTTTTCATAGAAAATAAATACCAATGGTCTCTCACGCCTTTCAAACGGCGTGCAAGAGCAGAGTCTGGTGGAGTCCCCCCCATGGATTGATGAATGATACTGGGTTATACTGAAAGGTTGGCTTTCAGATGGTTTCGGATTCACAAGTGTATTTCAAGATGAACCGCAGGTTGACTTTTCCCTAAGCATTAACTGCAGGTTACTTTTGATTATTTCAAGGTTCTTTTCACGAGTCGCCTGGTCGCGTCAGATCCCTACTATCACCCCAAGTCATCATGGGATCCCAGCCGAAGAAGACAAGTGTCAAGA
>JALLOX010000705.1:0-10112 GCA_036939695.1 Thalassiosira ordinaria | reverse complement strand
TACCCCCTGACTCATTTTGACCCCCCCTTTACGCCACCAAGGATAGGTTGAATTTGTTGCCCCCTTTTTCTGGAAACTTTTTAGGCACCCCTTTTGAGTTGGATCCCCAAAAATAATTTCCAACCCTGGGGATAAATTTGAGGCACTCCATTTAATCTCGCCAGACGTCTTAGCACTAATGAAATTCATTGCATTTTCTTATGAGTTGATAATATTATCTCGAATCTCGCTCCACTTGACGCTGTCCTCCTAGATTTTTCTTTTTAGGGAAGTGTTTACAATACAATAGCCCTTTTGGCACCCACGCTCAACTGCAAATAATGAAGGAAGAGGAAGCAATACAAGGCAGGGCAACCGACTCGACCACCGCCTCCTATCTCCTGTCATCACCCAAATACCATGCCAGTATGACAACGATGTCAATGTGCCGTCTAATCATAGCGCTGCTATTTCTGCATCTGCAAATTCACGAGTCATTAGCATTCCAGCAACCGCGCGTCCCCGTTGCGTCCCTGGGTGCACCTTCATCCCGGTGTTCCTCATCACGTGATGTTAGCCATTCAGCTGTTAGTGGGGACGATGGTACTCGAGATTGCATAGATGATGATGGCATTCAACATAGTATCAACAACCCGTCGAGGAGAGACATTTTTAGCCGCACGCTGCACGGTGTAGCCCTCTCACTAACAGCTTCCATGGAAAATGCCCAACCAGGGAATGCATCCGAGGGCGATCGAGGGGTGAAGGGTATGCCCGTTCCTAGCAAGAAGCTCGGGGGTTTGTCCAGTAAAATTCGATCTGTTTCAAGGGTTATGGTAAGGATATATTATGATTGCCGTTTCTGCTTTGAGTAGAACTTCATGTTGGCACAAGAATGAATATCATGAATATTTGCATCAAACTTCCTCTTTGCATAGGATGAACTCCAAAGGGATTTGATGCAGGAAAGATGGGATCTAGTAGAAGGATATCCAAACCAACTTCGATCATATGTTCCAGTATTCACAGCCTACACCGACTCAGCATTCCCTACCGATATTCCCACTGATAAAGGATTGCGGGTTGCTCTGAGATACGAAGTGGGCAGATTCTTCGCATCCCTGGAACGCTTCCGTCAGGCGACAAATAGAAAGTCTCTCGATGAGGCCTACGTAGCCTACTCCGACATGTCGCTCCACTTCGACCGCTACCTTCGTGTGGGAGGCTTGTACACATTTTATGACAATACCGTATCCCTGGAGCCGTATTACAAAGATGTGGCCGACACCAGCCTCGTTTATGCAGACCCGAAAAAGGATCCGGCCCTCGTGCGTGATTTGATTGTATTGATAAAGGGGCCGGAAAAGGGTCGGACTGGAATTATCATTGGCATATATCCTGATGGGAGCAATACCTGCGCGGTGAAGTTGGATCGGTACAGGGGTATTAGGGAGATTCGAGTGGTGCCTCAGTCGTGGGCGGCAAAACGATTGGGGGAGCAGGATCCGGATGATGTATTTTTGATTCCGCAGAGCGTTTAATTTTCACAACTGTTGACTTTGAAGGGTACCATAGACCATAGACCCTTGGGATTCTACCATTACAAATTTTTGTGTCGAATTGCGGGTCCTTTGTGAGAAAGATGGAGATGAAGTGAGTGTTAGGTTTGGCATAACTCTGTCAGAAGAGGTTAGTTTTGAATCAAAACACTTTGCTCTGTCCATGTAATCTTATGTAATCATAGCGCACTATCTTTGTAGCTTTTTTGCTTGACCTAAAAATTTATACAACTTTTCAAATCATGTTTGTAAGGAGTGTATGAGCAAGTTGATGAGATTGTCGGACGAGGTTGCAACATTTCTGTACTAGTAGAATTAGATTACATAAGGAGAAACAATCTGAAAGCAGGAATATTGTTACTCCAATGCACTCAATCAACCTTCTGAGGATGATAGCCTAAGTATTCAAGAAAACATACTTTGTTTCCAAGTACTCATTGATGCCCCATACGCCTCCTTCTCTACCCAGCCCACTTTCTTTCACTCCACCAAATGGAGCAACGCTATTGCTGAAAATACCCTCATTGACACATACGATACCATTGTCGAGTGCTGAGGAAAATCTAAAAGCCCTGGACAAATCTTTGGTGCAGAAGTACGATGCAAGCCCCGTCTTGGTATCATTTGCCAGTTCCAACGCCTCCTCTTCAGTCTCAAACGTTGTTATGGGTACCGCAGGACCAAAAGTTTCCGTGCACCAAATCAAGGAATTGGTATTAACATTCGTGAGGATTGTAGGGGCAAAGAAATTGGGACCAAGCTCTGGAAGAGGTACTCCTCCAGTGACGCATTTGGCACCATCTGCTATTGCTTCTGCTATCTTCTCGTTCAAATTCTTCACCGGCAAAGTAGAGATTACTGGACCCATGGTGGTACCATCTTTCAAACCATGCCCTACATTCAATTGTTTCACTTTATCTGTCAGCTTTGCCACAAACTCTTCCTCAACTGATTTGTGTATGATGAATCGATCTGCACAGACACAAGTTTGACCAGAATTCCTAAACTTTGACGCCATTGCTGCCTTTACAGCTAGATCAATGTCAGCATCCTCAAAGACTGAATCACATTCGTGCAGAGTTGTATCATGAGATTGCAGGAACGAACTAGATTAGAAAAGAGGTATGTGTACTAGAGACTTCGACTCACCTACAAAAGCAGCATTGCCCCCAAGCTCAAGAGATACTCGTTTCACCGTATCACTCGCCGTTCTCATCAAAAGCTTGCCAACGGGAGTAGAACCGGTAAAACAAATCTTTCTTACGATGGGATTAGTGCACATCTCATCTCCCACCTCTCTTGTCATGTCCCTATCAGCGGTCACCACCTCGAACACTCCATCAGGAACACCCGCCCGTTTCGCGAGCTGGGACAAAGCCACTGCTGTCAATGGCGTCAGCTCGCTCGGCTTCAACACTGCTGTACACCCTGCTGCCAGGGCAGGACCTGCCTTACGTGTAATCATGGCAATAGGAAAGTTCCATGGAGTGATGAGAGCGCAAACTCCAATGGCCTCGTTGATAGCCATGATTTTACCCCGCGGTGCACCTTCTGGAGTGGCGAAGGGACTGGGGCTGATGCTGCCGCCTCCGGCAGAGTTGGGCCGGATTGCCTCAGCGGCGTAGTAATCCAGGAAGGAGGTACCATATGCAATCTCTCCTATAGATTCATTAACAGGTTTGCCAGATTCTAATGTCACTGTGATACAGAAAGATACAGATACAAAGTAGAGTGGATCGGCATGTAATGCAGGCAAATAATGTAAGCATCAAGAATGATGTACGCCAATACAATATATTATCGACAACAGCATAGCATATATCCGTATGAACTCACTAATTTTTGCAATATCTTGAGAGTTCTCTTTGATGAGGTCACTCCACTTGGAAATAATTCCCGACCTTTGAAATGCAGTCGTACCATCCTTCCAACCGCTCAAAGCGGCGCTGGCTCTATCGATCGCCCGCTTCGTATCCTCTCTTCCCATGCGTTGCACTTGCGCAATGATGGCGCTACCATCGTTGGATTGAGCCGCTGAGGCTCCGGGGTCCATGACGTTGAATGTTTCTGCTGATGCGCCCTTGATATCCTCTGCATTGCCCAGGAGAGAAGGATCTTTCAGAAGCGATGTGATTGCAGGTGTGACGGTGCAAAATGCCGCGACATTGCCAGCCATCATTTTGGATGCGAAGCAGTAAGCCAAAGCGGTGGTCGATCTTCTCCTGACCGAGTATCTTGAATGCCTAATTGACGAGAGCATGCTTTGCTTCTGATATTGTTACTATCTGTTACAATTTTTATGATGAGTATTGCATCAATCAAGATCAAGAGAACTGTGAACTGTGAACCTCTGTTAGCTGTGCACTTGCTTTTAGTGGCGAGAGGCAGGGCGAATGTACATACCTACGCNGAACTGTGAACCTCTGTTAGCTGTGCACTTGCTTTTAGTGGCGAGAGGCAGGGCGAATGTACATACCTACGCATGTACATAAAGTATCTTGTATCTTTATTGCCCTGCCTACTCATGCTGAGCATGCAATCATCCTCTGCAAAGATGTCAATTCATGAATCATCACATTGCACATTGCAATGATTCACGCATGAGCAAAAGGTGACATTGCGTACACCTCATAAAATAACTTCCTCGCCATCCTTGATAAAAGACTCACATTCAATATTATCAACCCCTACTACCTTAGGTCGTTTCTGCCTGTTTTAGGACAATGGCCACCCGACAATGGCCAACCCGAGCGACCCAGGAAAATCTTCTCAAGGCCGACAATACCTCCAATCCCAATCCAGTTCACGCACTGTACACTGCCAGGCTGCAGTGGCGGCTACTGAACATCATCTTCGACCAATCCTCGATCTTTCCAGATCTTTCGAACAATATCATCAGCAAATCATCAGCAATCCATCTCAGCCATCATTCAGCAGCGCATGCAGTCTTTCAACAGAAAACATGCATGCATCCTGCAGTGGGCTCCCAACACTGCGCTGAGCCACGACCTGACCCTTCAACATTGTGGGATCAGGCCAGGATCCAGTAGGTATTGTACCAATGTGGGATCATGGTGGCGGTGGGATCGATCGAAGGTGACACCCCGCCCCTGCTTGAATGATGGCATGGCGCTTTTTGTGGTTTTGTTTGTATGTGGGTGTCATGTCGCGGTGTGCCTGTCTCCTTCGCTTGGCGAGTTCCAAAAGTATCTTACGTAGAAGAATCACTATAGCGGGTTTTGGCGATAGCTTATGTCATCAACGAGTTCTCACTCAACACGCGTTCTCCTCCTCGCGCAGCGACGGCGGGATCGATCCCACAACAGCAAGATCATCTTCGATCTTCAACTCTCGCGTGCCTGTGTTGCAGCACTCCCTCACTACCACCAACTGCCAAATTCAACGGAACCTAACAGAACTGCATGCAATGAAGCTGTCTGACATCTCGCGAATACCGGCAGTCGTGCCTTTGTTGCAGTGTGGAATTGGGGATGAGATGCCTGTGGTACCTTGGTAAGTATTTGGTTATCATCGCATCACTGAGAATGATGTCAACTCTTGGTCCGGTCACATTCATTCTATCCTCTCCTTCTATCGCAATTCTTATCTACAAGCAATTCGATCCCACAATCCATAACTCCATCAACAGCACACAAATACACAACATCATTTAATTGATGGACAATGACGATAGCAAAAAATGCAACAGCAGAAACAACAAAATACTGAAACAAAAACTGGACGCAACGAACCCGAAAGCAGCGACGACTCCGACGAGCACCAAGACGCCGCAGAAGAAATGAATTTCCATGACACAGCAAATGCTTATGCAGCTGTTACTCGTGATTATGAGCCTCGTGAATACGATGGTATGGAAGGATGGCGGCTCACGCCCGGTACGTTGAGCCCATCGCCAGATCCAGCAAATCAAGTATATTCCGAGTACACATCTCATCCTGCTTGCATTGGAATTACTGGCTGCGGTGGTGGTATCTCCGCAATGGATACAGACGAAGGTCAGCTTACCTCGCTCACGCGAGAAGAACAGGCAACTGATACATCATATACCATGCTGATGTCCAGAAGAGATGCTCTTTCTACTGCCTCACCAGATGGAAAAATACAGGAACCTCATATGAATGATGTGTAAGTTATTACATGCAATTTAAGCGCTTATCTAACACTCCATCCAAGATTATATCTTGGTTGACTTGTCACGTATGCATCATTTAATTGTTGGTGTCTGTTTTTATCTGACCTATCTCACACAAAATTCTTCATTGTTCATAATACCATTTGGTATGCGGTTTGTTTCAATGTAATCTTCTTCAACCTACTACAATATGGAACTCTGAAATCAATGCATCAAACTGCCAACATCATAGTCTCTGTGGAAGAGGTGGCAGCATAAACTCTCACCCAGGAAACAGAGTCTTCCGTGGATGGGTTGCCCAACGCAAAGAATCCTACATGCTCGCAGACTCGAAGTCGGACAAGTCAAGGCAAGCAAATGCATGCAGTGCCGCATTCCTCAAAATGCATTGTATTTCAATTATTCTAGTTAGGGTTCTTTTTCACTTTCACTTACTAACATTACATCCTCTATGGCAATAACACAGGGTAACCGCCGAAGTATTCCGGCAGGTACAAGACCAAATTCCTGCGGGCCGTTTCTTGCAGAAGGTCTCTGATTTGCAAAGCAAAAGTGCAGATCCGTACAATATTGGTGGATGGTGGGTCGAGATTGATGATGCAAAGGCACTGGCAAAGATCAGTCAGGCTCTCAGAGAAGGCGCTCCTGCATTCCGCGCTTTGCATGGCAAAAAGGCAAAGAAGAAGCAGCAAGGTTCAAGAACAAGTGCACGGCACAAGAAGAAGGAGACGGACACAGAAGAGGTTTCCTCAAGAGAAAAAAGAAAGGAGCCTCCTGCGTTGGAGGCACCATTATCAGGAGAAGCTATCCGAACTCCACCACTCTCTCCATATCCCATGGATACAGCTAGTGGGCATGAATTGGATGTGTTGTTTCCAACATCCAACAACGTCTTTGCAACAGCTAATGGCAATGGTACTGTCCTAAATTCATACCCGCTAGTACACATGGGTGACTATAATGCCTCTCTAGATGAAGTGGCGCAAGCAATCCCAACTCCTCCTTCTGCAAAGAAACCCAGACCAAGTCTACCTGCACCAACAGCAGAATCAGATGCTCAGTCAGGTAAATGCATCACGCCCAAGTCACTTCAATCAATGAACACACCACTTGTTTCACCTGGGTTTTCACCTTACGGAGAAGCAAAAGCAGCATGGGATGCGATTGCTTTCCTACCCAATCTCAGCCCAACAGCCGGCAATCACAGCGAGTTCAACAAGAAACCAAGTCTACAACGAGTTCACTCTCTTTCATTTTCAGATGGTGACGTTCATTCTATTGGTTCTTTCAACAACCCCTTCGAGAATGACAACCACAAACAAGGGCCGCCACCCCAACCTGATCTAGAAGAACCTATTCCAGTCGAAGATACAAACGTGTTCCCTCCTCCATTGGCATCGCCGCCGCACGGCCTCTCTTTTGGGAGGATTGGCAGCGTGCCGGGAGGTAACAACCTCCGCAAGTCATCAAGGAACAAACTGATGGACCGAGAAAGCAGCGTCTCCTCGAGAAGTGTGGGCTCCATAAGTAACTTCAACAACGGGAAGAGGAAGAGTATTGGATAGAGGTTAACTCTCCTGTTCGGAAGTTGTTGCACTCTGTTTGAAATGATCACTCTAGTAGTATTGTCCTGCCATGACAAATTGTCTGCAATAAGAACTCCTGTGAGATTTCCTGCCATGAAGCCAGAAATACATATCATGTACGATTGTACGATACATCACTACAATAAATTAAGATGCACTTGAAATCACCACATACAAACGATTTCACCTTCAAGAACAAGGAATAGCTTCAGCAGTTTGTCCTGGAGGCAAATCTATCCCACTAGACCCTTCCCCTGCCAATTCATCAGGCATGATAAATTGTTTGATAAACAAGAAGCCATTTGCAAAGACTTCTTTAAGCAGATGCAGCTGTCCGACTTGAAGCATCAATCTGTGAAAAGTCCTCAATATCATCCTGATTTTCATTAATCTCATCCCGAAGTATCTTTACACATTCCTTTGTACTAGGCCGTTCTGGAATCTTTGCGGACCATGCTTTCGTCAACCAATCACACAACCTACTACCCCATTTGGGGTTCAACTTTGGGCGACCTCCTTTCTCAACGACAAGAGCGTTGTGCATGGCAATTGAATATCCAGTGAAGGGGGTAGCCATCTCAAATATCTGCCACGCCATGATCGCAAGGGAGTAAACATCCACAGTCTCATTGTACGGTTTTTCTTTTGCTACCTCTGGAGCCTGACAATCATTCATAGTAAGAAGGAACAGCAGTCAAAATACCTAGAGTGCATCACCCTAAACAGAAATAGAAACTAGACTAACTCACCATGTAACGGAGGGAGCCAGTTTTGCCAGACATCTCATATGTATCATGTGCCATCTTTTCAGTTTTAGGGTATTCTTTGTGTTTAAGACAGATTAGGTTCATTAGCACATGGAGAAATCACTGTGTTTGTACAGGGAGAAGTAAAAACCTTAATATCTTACCTCTTGCAAGACCGAAGTCAAAAATTTTGACATCACCTATGAAGTATTAGAGGCAAAATCAATTAGTTCTTGTATCATTGGTACAGATTCTCCAACACAACCAAAGAATTAGAGTAATTCTTACCCCTGACATCAAACCCAATGTTGTCTGGCTCTGGAAGAAACAGTACAACCAAAAGATGAAACGTGTTTGTCAGAAAAGATTGTCGTGTAGATGTTCAAGTAAAATTAACAGTTCAGTGTATGAATATTCATATGAATGTGCTTACTCAAATCACGGTACATGACTCTGTAGGAATCAATAAACATGAGTGTCAGCAATGATAAGAAACCAAAACCGAATCAAACCATACAAGGCAAATCATTTTCTGGGTATAATAGTTGTTCTCACTTTTGATCATGAAGATACTCCAACGCAGTCGACAGATCGTAAACAACAATGAGCCTATCAACCCAACACCTGCGTTTCTTCTTTCCCTTCATATCCAAAATCTTCCCCATACCCTTTGTTTTGCCAACCTCTTTCTTCCACCCCGAAATTTTCAAGGTCAAGGTAGAATACAACCGATCAAGCACCACAAAGAATCCCCGATCGTAGGGGTTGCCATCAGAGACACCCCTCATCTTGATAATGTTTGGGTGGCGAATCACTGACAAGAAACGACTCTCGACAGCCAAATCGATCACTCCCCCCACGAACCGCTCTGGATCATTGAGGCACTCATCACTTAGCGTTTTGATAGCGTAGCGAGCATGCTTCCCCTGACGCAGACATCTGCGAGCCATGAATTTCCGATCCTGCACCAATATGCCACCATCGTACCTGAGTTCACCAAACTCATCCTCTTCCTCGTCGAAGATACCATCCTCGTTGGTTGCTTTGTCAAGGGGGGAATTGGCCTCGAGCTTGAAGTTTTGGATCTCGTTCACAACGCAGAACCCGCCTCGGCCGAGAACTCTGCCCAATGTAAGCTCTGGTATTAACAATAGGGACAGGAAATACACGGCAAAGAGTGAGCATGATTGCCCATTGTAAAGTTAGCAGAAGTTGATATGATACACGAAAATACCCACCAGATTTTTTGAAGCGAGGCAAGGATTTCTCCGCCTCTTCATCAAAGATATCAGAGGTTTTTGACTTCTCCGCAACAACTTCCTTAGCTCGCTTCAGGAGAACCTTCTCCGTGAACCTGCCGACGAGACGATCACCATTTCCGTTCGATGCCATTGTTGCACGCGGTATAATCTTTTGCGGTTCACCCAAATCCCACTCTCCCTGCAATCTTTTGCGGAGATATGAGATGAATGTGGCACTACCTG
The DNA here is from genome assembly GCA_036939695.1 of Thalassiosira ordinaria. Taxonomy (NCBI): domain Eukaryota; phylum Bacillariophyta; class Thalassiosirophyceae; order Thalassiosirales; family Thalassiosiraceae; genus Thalassiosira; species Thalassiosira ordinaria. Next base: position 605 of record JALLOX010000705.1, on the reverse strand, counting down.
CACTGTGAAAGCTGCGAAGAAGACAGAGCGAGAGGGCCTATCGATCGGTCGGAATGAAGAGAAGTTTGACCGTGGTTTGACAACTTCGCGGGTGGACAGGGAGGCAGGGGCAGGAGCCCGAGCGGGGAGCGAGCGGGTGGAGCGAGGGTGAGGGGGCGGCCGGCGCGGCCGGGGCCGGGCGGGGGGAGGTACATACATACTCTCTCTCTAGAGCTATGTAGGTACGACACTGTAGCAGATCAAACTATCCTCCCCGCATCTTATTTGAGCTTCCCAATAGACCGGGGGGTAAGCTCAAACAATGTATCAAGAGAGGGGTAAATAGGTAAATATCTACAGGAATGCATATGGGGGGTGTAAGTTTCCAGAATACGCTGGCGCCGAGAATGGCCTCATGGGGATAATCTATCTTAGGGGGTGAAAGGGTGTCATATGATGTTATGTATTCGCGAGAAATGGAGAATCTGTCCTCACAGTAAGTTTTACATGCAGTGTATCGAACCCTAGATGTAAATTTTACTGTAGTGTCAAACAGCCTTACAGCTCATTGTCTAGTAAAAGCTGTGTACAGGATATGTGTCAAACTTACTGTGGTGTAAAAGATA
>JALLOX010000704.1:0-17890 GCA_036939695.1 Thalassiosira ordinaria | reverse complement strand
AAGTGAAACTTGGAAAAAGTACGATTTAGAGAGCTCCGATTGCGGAGCACTCTGTCCGCAGGCGTCTTACACCTCGCCTAACGATGTGGATGTCTACCACACACAAGGTGAAAAGCTGTGAAAAGTCATCGTGCATAATCAACAATAGTTCTCTATATTTTCGTTCTTCCAATATGATCAACAATGAGTCTCTCTAGGTACATATATATTTGTTCATTCAATCAAACAATTGCATACGAATCTAGAGTGGCAGTAATAGCAGCCGGGGTATCACTAGAATAGTAACCTACTATGAGTAGATGAAATTGGCCCACTCGTACGAGCAGACTGGTACAAGGATTTCAGCTATACTGAAGGCGTCCAGGGGGGGTACAAGCGAGATCAGGTGGTACAGTTCGCGAGACACCACTGTACAGGCACCGGTGTCCCCCGACCTATCCTCCCGAGGGTGTATAAAATTTTCTGCCAGTCTGGGTCAGGGGGGCACAAGTGAAATATTTTCCATATCAAATGATTACCGATAGATTTTTTGGAAGGGTGCAAAACATTTTATATAGAGATGCATCTGAGGCGGGGGGGGGGGTGCTCTAGATCGGGGGTAATAGGAGTGGGCGGTGGGACACACCAAAACGCCCGAAAATATCCACTTGTCCGTTGTTTTGCTTGACGCTTGACCTTGACGCCCCAAAAACCAAAAGCCAAAAGTCCCGAAAACGAATAGAGAGCCAACGATGATGATGGTGCCGCCATCAATCGAAGCCACCCCCCTTCACACCATCCACAACATCCTTGACAATACTACTACTAATGGTGTAGTAGTAGCCTCTGCCTCCTTCCTCCGCGGCAGCACCGGTGGAGGTGGCGGGGGAAGTGGTAGTGGGGGAGGCAACGGTGGTGCAAATGGCACATTGTCATTGGCAGGTGATGATGGCGGTGACATTGTTGCCACCATCCTCCACGAAGGTGATGATGTTGACCACGACCATTATCAGTATTCGAAGAAGAGCAATGATTTCTCATCCAACAATTCGTTGAGAAGAAGGAGGAGGAGGGTGGTGGTACAACGAATGGACGGGGAGACGATTGCCTCGTTTGAACTTCCGCCTGGTCAGAATCAGAATGACAAACCCTCCTCTTTGCCCTCTTTGGAGGATGTCAACCACGATAATGAACGGGATAATAATGAAGGCAGTAATAGTGGATGGCAAGGCTATGCCAATCAGATAGTATGCTGGGCATCGTTCCGTAGCCGGGACGACACCACCACCTCCACCAACAACTTTGGAAATGGCTCAGTCGGTGGTGGAATGGGAGGAGGAGGAGGACGTAAAATGCTCTGCGTACTCGCCGATGCAACCACACTACGCGTCTTTGACGTGTTGGGTGATGCGGCACTTTTGGCTACTACACCCAACTTTTCCACGAGCAGCATCAACAACACAAACAGTGGTAGTAACAATGGCAGCGCAAACGGGGGCAATAGCTCAGGCAGTGGCAATTCAAGTAGTGGCAACCCCAACTCAAGTAGGGCCAATGCCAACAATCATCGATCATCACCAGTTTCCATCACACAAATGAATGCCATTGACGACAATGACGGGGGAGGACCGGCCGGACATTCCATTCCCCTACCCTTTCGTGCCCGCTCCATATTTTCTGCTGCGGATGGGGAAGGTTTGCTGATTAGTCGCATGCCATCCCAAGAAGATTATTTGTTGGAGAATCCACAGGAGTACCCACAGGAGTATCAGATGATGGATGGAAACATGGCAATTAGTGGAGAAGGAGGAGTGGGTGGAGTTGTGGGAGGTGGTGGTGAGATGAGGCGGGCACCGCTGCCACCTCTTCCGCCGAGGATGACTCCCAAGGGAATGTCACTGCCTGCCACTCCTAGAAGCTTGCGACGTCCCGCTGCAAATAATACTGCAAATGCAAATACTTTAGGTGCAGCCAAATTGGATGCAAACAATGATGAAAACAATGAGAATGTTGGTGGTGAGGTTGAGGAGGAGGAGGAGCTGTCACTGGAAGATCCACCCGAGCCGGTCCGCTTTCGTGGGAGCGATAATGCTGTGGGAAATCCGGGGTTTGATCCCGCCGCCTCTGCCCCCTCTGGAACAACTGCAAATATTGCTGCTACAGCCTCGGCAGTACCGTGTCTCTTTTCTCTACGTCATCCACTAGATGAGATTCGTCCCCTGGCTGTCACGACTGATACATATACCAACAGCAACAATGATGATGATGATGGGTCCTCCCTTGGAGATATAAACACCAAGAAACTCTTCTCCAATGTATCAGAAACACTTGTCTACGTAAACTCTCCCCGTCTCTTCCATGGAATGCCGGGCAATGCTTCCTCGGCGTTGGCTGCTCCGATATGTGTTACTTACAATGAGGCACTGCAGCGTCATACCGTTTGGTCCTTGATTAAAAGAAGGGGTACGTCGGAGGCGGTATTGCCTCTTTGGAAGAGTACGGGGCGTGGTGGCTGGAGAGAGGAGGAAGGCGACGGCAACAATGACAACAATGGCAACAACAGTGCGGCACACAATGCGGCAAATAATGCAGCAGGTACGAATGGAAAGAAGGAGGAAGAAGGTACACACAACAACAACGACCATGACGAAAGCATGTCCCAAGATTCTCAAGCAAATGTCCAACCCATCAAAACACTCTTGTCCCCTGTTGAAGATGATGAGGATGTATCCATGGACGATGACCCATCATCGTCACAGCACCAGCAGGGGCATGGCAGTAGTCAGTACAGTACAATGAATGCTGGGGGGGTTCCGTCGGCATTTTCGGATATTCATCCTGATTTTGTGATGAGGAAATTGTTTGTGGAGGAGGATAAGAGGGATGGTGCATTGTCTTCTTCTACTTTGGTTGCTGGTGGTGATAATGATAATGTGCCAAGTGAGAATGGAGATGATATCATGGTAGGCACGGACACTGCGGGCTCACATGGTGATGCAAGAACGAAGAAAAGAACAAGTCATCATCAGCTTCAACGTCATGTATTCTTGGCAACCGACTCTTTGGGCACAGGAGACTTGGTGCTGTGCATCTTCATGCCCAACCCCGAAATAAGAAAGGCCAACAACAAGTCATCTTCTTTGGAGCCGGCAATCTTGAAATGCTACAATCTGCATCTAACTCCTCAAACTGATGATACCACTGCACAACAACCGCACCATAAGACGGCTATGATTCGAGCCGTGTCACATGTTGCAAATGTGCCGTGCGAGTCTGCCCAGCCTGTGCAAGCCATTCCTGTTCCTTTGGCTCCCTTTTCGTGGAGCGAGGAAGGCGGAGAAGGAGGGAGTGGCAGCAGAAGCGAGAGGAGGAGGAGCTCGAGTCGGACGCATGGAGTGGAGGTTGACATGATGTGCACGGATGTTTTGGTGCTCAAGCGACATCCACATCGGATCACCAGCAGTGGCAAGTATGGCAATGATGGAGGTGGTGGTGTTGATACTGATAGGGAGGATAGTGAATTGAGGCTGGGTCTCTACCGTGCGGGAACAATCCACGTGGCGGATTTTACATTGCCGCGATCCACTCTTGATAACTTTTGTGAAACGCATGTTCCNGGGAACAATCCACGTGGCGGATTTTACATTGCCGCGATCCACTCTTGATAACTTTTGTGAAACGCATGTTCCAAGGAAATTGGAAAATGCTGTGGGGAACCGTGTGGATGTTCAATTTGCGGCCAATCCAAGCAGCGATGACGAAGATGGCATGGTGAAGCAAGGGCGTGGCAACAACATTATTACAGTGCGTGCATCATTCTCTCTTGTGATGCACGCGAGTCCCATTGCCGAGACTGCGCTTCGTGCCATCGAATCGTCCCTCGTCCCTTGCTGCTCTGATGAAAACAAAGCCAGCTTGCAGCAATCTCCAAACTTATCGATGGCTGCCTCATTGCCCTTTTTGATTCGTGCCGACTGCATGCGGCTGTTCCAACTTGGTAGTATTAGCAGCAAGAACAATGGTAAAATTGACAAGAAGGATTCGGATGCCAAAGTGGAGGACGCGGGCTGGTATGCTCTGACGGTAGTCTTGCTCAACCTTTTTGGAATGAAACGGGACGAGAGCATGCATCCTACCATTACTGCCCCTACTACTAAACCGCCAACAGCCACGGGCAAACGAACGGCAAAGAAACCATCTGCGTGGGACGCTCTCCTCCAATCTGACTTTCACTCTGCCTTTTGTGAGGGAGAGGGCCAGTTGCTTTTTGGTGATTCTTTGGATTTGGATTGTGCTTCGCTGGACTCTTCGTACAGGAGTGATTTCTCGGAAGGAAATGCCATTGATGATAATGTTGCTGGCATGCTTTCATCATTAACATGCACAACAAATCTAATTGACTCAGATGCCATCATGGCGGATGAAACCGATGGCAAATTGATGAATGCCCCAATTCTGCTTTATCAACAGGCCATATTCGATGCATTACACCTTCTCCACGAGGATTCAAGGCTGAAAAGTCAGTCTAGTGGCAGCTCGTGGACTCGCCGCCTTGGAACGCTGCTGTTGCACGTTACGGGGGAAGTGTCCCCTTCCATGATCGATTACGAGGATCACTATAGACGTCTCCTTGGGGATTCTCGCTGTGGGTCCAATGCGTGCAATTCGTATTCGATGCGAAATCTTGAGGATGACAAGAAGCGGTGCCGGTTGTCAAACTTTGCCATTGCTCCATGCATCATGACGGCATTGGATACGATTCTACAGCTTGGCGCAAACGACTCGGTTATTGAGGATGATGCTGTGTATGTCATCTCAGGGTACAAGGGCTTGATGGATTTTGGCATGAATGGAGTCTGCTCTTACACCTGGATGGTACTTCGCCTCTTCATCACACTCTTTGATCGAAATGGTGTCCTATCCAAAGCAAAAACTGGGAAAAATGCTGGATTAACAACCCAATCTCATTGTGATAGAGCGGCAATTTTGGCAATGCTTGACGAGGGAATCTATCATTCCATTCAGCTACAAGATGAACTGCCTTTGGGTGTAGTGCTCCCTCTCTTGGAAGCAATTCGAAGATGTCGTTTGGATCCTCCCCAGATTGATTCTGCTGGGGATGATTGTTGGCCACCCGCTGCATTTGATCTTCTCGGAAGGAATGATTTGGCAGAATACCTGTCACGATCAAATCGGGGTTCTTCTGGAAGTGACCAGGCAAGTGGGGAAGATGCATCACCATCCTCGTCTGTAGATCCTGACAATGACGGCCTGGTAGCATTAGAGGATTACTCATCAATGATCTTTCCCAGTGACAATCGTGTGCGAGAGGCGGCAAGGCTCCTTCGATCATCTCGCCCACTCTTCCTCCGTGTTCCAAGGCCGGTGGAGCTGTCTGATCACGACTATGAGCGCAGCAAGCAGGAAAAGTTATTGCTCCTCTGCCGACGTTCCATATCGCTGCCCCTCGGTAGAGGAATGCTGACCTTGGGCACTCACAATGTCCAATCCGCAGAGCAACTGCTCATACCAAATATCGTCCTGGCGGGACGCGTTCCTCCAGCTAATGGAACGCTCGCTCTTGACATGTCAAGCTGCCCCAACAATTTCCGTGTGTGGCCAGAGTTTCACAATGGTGTTGCGTCTGGGCTGCGTCTCCCCCGTGCCAGTGCAAATAAGAACGAGAGAACAATCACTAGAACGTGGATCAAGTTCAATAAGCCAGTGTCCCCAGTGGAGAGTGCAGCAGGTAACAGCAATGCAGGTCAGACGCCGCCTCCAAGCTACGCTCATGGTGGTTTTCTTATGGCGCTTGGTCTAAGAGGCTATCTCTCAGCATTGACGACGTGAGTTTTTATTATTTGTTGTGTTTCATAATAATCGGTTGATTTTTGAAGCTGACTCAACGTCTCACCTTCTTGGGGTACCACAGAACTGATCTCACTGATTATCTAACTCAAGGAACAATCACAACAACTGTGGGTGTGTTCTTGGGGATGGCTGCGAATAAAAGAGGATCATGTGATCCTTCTATTAGCAAAATGCTTTGCCTCCATATCCCATCATTGCTGCCTCCTTCCTTTATACCTATGGATCTTGCATCTACAGTACAGGCTGCAGCTGTTGCTGGCATTGGTCTGCTGTATCAAGGTTCTTCTCACAGACTCATGTCAGAATTTTTATTGAATGAAATAGGTAGACAGCCCATGAAGGACCAAAACTCGAATGACAGAGAAGGCTTTGCTCTGGTAAGTTTGGTTGTTTTGTTCGAGCAGAGAGCTTCAGGTACAAAAATCATGGGTTGTTTCTAATAAGTTACTCTGATTGATTTGATGTTATTATCTTTAAAGGTGTGTGGGCTTGCACTTGGAATGGTAAATTTGGAAAAAGGCACATCAACAGTTAGTGGCTTAGAAGATCTCCGTATTGAGGAGCGTCTTCATCGATACATTTCTGGCGCGTCTGGTGGTGAATTTCATTCAAGAAAGGATGGTTTTGAGGGACCTGTAGGTGGTGGCGCCCAAGGAGACATGGACAGAAACTCTCGCATTTATGAAGTCAACTCCCTCAATAGAGATGTGACTGCACCAGGGGCTACACTAGCTCTTGGTCTAATGTACATCAAAAGCCAGTGAGTTGTTTATTTGTTTCACCGTCATTTGTCTAGCATGTCTAAGTCTCACTGATTCCTCCCATTCTATCATCACATTAGCAACGTGTCCATTGCATCAAGCCTTCAACTGCCCGAAACTCACTTTTCGCTTGACTACATAAGACCCGACCTGCTAGCATTGCGTGTTATTTCACGGTCACTGATTATGTGGAACGACATTGAACCTACTTCCAGGTGGATTGACATCCAGGTACCATCAATTGTGAACGACAGCGTCGATCTAATGAAAAATGCAGCAAAAAGAGCCATGAGTATGGGCAACCTCTCAGATCCAATGGATGAACAGACTCATTCTGATGGGGATGACAAAACAAAAAGTGATATGACTAACTTTGACCCACAGGCTGTCCGTGCGGCCAATGCTTACATTGTCGCTGGGGCATGCTTTGCATTGGGGTTGAAATATGCTGGTTCAGCAAATCGTGCAGCAGCATCTGCAATCATTGAACGCACTCTTTGGTTCCTAGAGCTGCGCGATAATAAAGATGTTGTCAGCCTCACCCAACGGCCCGACAGTTCCACCTTGATCACATGCCTCTGTACTGCAGCGATATCTCTCGCAATGGTAATGGCAGGAACTGGGGACCTTGATGCCTTCAGATTGTTCCGTGCCCTTCGTTGGAAGTGTGACGATGGTACGCTTTATGGAACGCATATGGCATTTGGCAGTGCTATTGGGCTACTCTTTTTGGGCGCAGGAAAGTGCACCCTTGGATCCACACCGGAAGATGTTGCCATGTAAGACTTTGTTGTTGACCACTCCCTCTGCTGTTGAATTGTCAGGCACCTCCCTCATTTCACTTTTTGCGCATGCACATCACAGGTTGATAACAGCGTTCTACCCACATTTCCCAATTCTGTCATCTGACAACCAATATCATTTGCAAGCCCTCCGCCATTTGTACGTGCTGGCAGTTCATGAGCGGATACTCGAGGCATGTGATGTGGACAGCAATGAAAAAATCTGCATTCCTCTTGAGCTGACAGTTGAAAATTCAAATGAGCCTGTCCAAGTATCAACACCGTTTCTTGTTGCAAATGATTCAAAGTTTGTGGAGCTGCGCCTCAACTCAGATCGCTACTATCCGATTGTTATCAATGCAAGACATTGGAACTCACATGGTAACCTGCGTACCCTATTCGTCAAAAGGAAGGCTGGGCACCTCAGTTATCTCCAGGACCCAAATGGTCTGCGCTCTCTTTCAATGAAAACAGGGAGCGCCGATCAGGAAGCTTTCTTGAAATCTGTCAAATTATTTTCCAATGATGCCATGCTGGCATCTTTTTCAAAGTATTTTTGTTTCTCTTCTTTTGAGGATGACAAAATTCTGGAAAGATTTTGCCGTGACATTGCGTATGAATGTATGAGGGAAGAAAAATCTAGTATCCTACCTATATACCTGAAACTATTCAGGTTGATAGAGTCAGAGGATCCAAATAGGATTGGTGTTGAAAATGTCTGGGATGCGAAGTTACTGATGACCTATGCTGAGACCAGAGAACGACTTGGTGGTGCGCCAAGTATAACATCTTATCTGGTGAATGGAGAGCTTCTATCTCGGTTGTGTGAACATTTTGGCAAATCATTCCATACATCAGAGACAGAGCTGTTATCTTTGAGGAACAAGAACTGGTGGGAGAACCGTCAATTATCAGGGGCTCTCTTAATTTGGAATGGCATGCCGATCAAATGTGCCATGTAACTTCAGTTTTTATTCAAATAAACATGCTTTACATCATGCCAATTGAAATTACATATTTTGATGTCGGCTCCTTGCTCTAGATACAGTATCATATTTTCCTTGTTCCTTATAGGGGAAGGAGTAAGGAGTAGTTAGAATTCTACTGTTCTAGGTTTTGATGCCATCGAGGTCTAAATTTTTGGAACACAACCTCCTGTAAAATTGCTACCATATGTTCAATCTGTGATAGCACCCTACCTTTCAGTCACTCTAGAATGTAGAACTGACTGTTTCAGATGTACCGAAGATCCATGTTCTTTTTGAATGGCAGGTGAATACATGAGGGTGAGGAGTCTCCATTCCAGTGAATTTTCACCTCTTGAACTCAATCCAAGCATGACCTTCTGTACCTACTATGTTTGCATTATTCAGATGCCACCTCTCCATTAACATAAATACTTTCCTCTACCCACATGGGAAGATCAAATGAGCTGTAAAAATAGTCAGAGGGAACATCATCACAACGCATAATGTGTTGCCAATGTGTGCGAATGTTGTTGGTATTGTTTCATGTACAATAAAAGCAATAACGACCTTCATGTGAAACAATGTGAAACAACACCCCACACCTTGCCCCGCTATAACAACACTCTTACCTCCGATGAATACGAGGGTGATAGTACAAAGTATTCCCTCTCAAATCATTGAACTGAGTAAGTATCCGTCCCCAGTCCATCTCCGGCAACGTGTCCATTTTGTCGTATACCAAATAATCGCCCGACTTGCCACCACAGCCAAAGTCGGACCTGCAAACCCTCTCCTCCTCCACGGCCTCACGTGCATGAGCGGCGAAGAACCCAATCTGCCCCGTAGAATACGTTCCAATGCTGATGCTACCGTAACGTGGTTTCTCAAAGCCTATATCTCGCAGCAGCATCCTCCATTTTCGTATCGAGTTTAGATTGCTGGGGATGTTGTATGTTTCGGCTTGCATCATTAGCACCCCCTTTGTTGGTTGTAATAGGTTGTAGAGGCTCTCGAAATGAGATTCGTCGTACAGGACCGAGCTGGGCAGTGTGTGTACGCTACCATCCTCTCCCAACCAAAATGGATCGGATGCATCCTGTATCACGACGTGGTAGCTGTGTCCACGCTCAACCTGTTGTTTGACAAACAATGCACCGTCTCCAACGACCAGATTCACCCTCGGGTCAGTCCAAGCATCTGCCCACGGCAGATGATTCTTTGAGACATTGATCACTTCTTCGTCAAGCTCAACATGATCAATCGATGTTATTTGGGGGTATTTCAACAGTTCCGAAACCACATACCCATCCCCTCCTCCAATGACCAATACTCTCATCGGTTCTCTATGCTTGCTACGGTCTCTGATGCCGCTACCACCGCCATTGTTGTGACGGGCCAAGTACTCCATCACAGGCACATGTGCCAGCATTTCATTGTAATGCGAGGCATCCCTTTCAGTGAGCTGTAAGCAGTCGTCCAGAACGAGTACCTTGCCGTAATGGTCACTTTTGTATACTGCCACGTTTTGATACTCGGAATGCACCGATGAAAGAGGTGGAAGGTTGATGATTAATGATTGGGAGTAGCCGATTTCGTCTTCTTCTTCGACTAGCGGTCTCCAAGTACCGTCGTTGTCATCTTCGTCTTCGTCGTCTGAGGAATCGACGGCGGACGCATAATGGAATATGCATATGCTGCAAATAAATGCGAAAAATAATATTGACAGTTTGGTTGGCATGGTGGCTGGGAGAACAGATTATGGCATTAGCAGATCGAGGAATTGTGCTTTATCATGATGTTGATTTTGTCAACGCTTTGATCTGATCTGATAGATGGCGTTGCTGTGTATGCTGTGCTTGAATTTTGAATCTTTCTGATTGATTGAACTAGGCCTAACTAAATATCTATCTTATTTATTTAGTACTACTTTTTATAATATAAATATCTCTTTCCTGAATAACATTGCTTACGTTGTGTACTCTTGAATAGTTTCATTTTCTACTACAAATAATTAAGACATGGCTATAATTGTTTCCTCCATCCTGCCTCCATCAAAAATTGGTGGCTTCATTTTTTCGCTCCACTCTCATATCATGAACTCTCGAGAGATATGGTAGTGCTGATGATGCATGATGGATAATAACCACCGCCTGATCTGACCTCTGCTATCACCAGCAGGCTGCCCAACCAAGCCTTGTTGACTGTTGACTCTTTCTGCGATTGCTGAACCCAAAAGACACCATCAGTGTTCTCTCCATGACTCACTCTCTCACCACAAAACCCTTTGGATGATAAAGTTTTATGTGATGCAATCATTCAGATTATTGTTATTATCAACACTAGCGGTCAAAACAATTATGGCCCTAGCATCTCCATATATTCTGCCAAAAATGGTCGCCCTTGACAGAGACGGTGTTATCAATCGAGATGTAGGGGCCCCTGGTGTCATTCGAAAGGAACAATTCCTGCTCACACCAGGAGCCGCTAATGCAATTGGTACATTGAAACGCTGTGGGTGTCATGTGGTAGTTGTTACCAATCAGAGCTGTGTCGGGAAAGGCTTGGTGTCAATGTTAGAATTGGAAGAGATTCATGATAAGATGAAAAGCTTATTGAAAGAACACGATGATAGTGCTGTAATTGATGACATATTCATCTGTACCTCGGTGGATGGGAAGGATCCAAGGAAGAAACCAAACCCGGGAATGATCATTGAGGCATGCCATGCCTTTCAAGTGGATCCTAAAGATACTATCTTCATTGGAGACACACTGACAGATTTACAAGCAGCCAGATCAGGAGGAATACAACGGCGTATCCTTGTGGAGACGGGGTATGGATATGGTCTCATGGGCAATCAATCTGCTTCTATTCCACCAAAGGTTGTGGAGAACATTGATGCCGGTGCGGATGGACGTATAGAATCATCATTGAGTGATGTTACTCCATTTCTTTATGCTTCAGACTTGGCAGAAGCTGTTAAGTCAATCGTTAGTAATTGTGACGAAATTTGAATGTGTGAAGTGTGTGTGCGAGCTGAATGATATTTCACATCAATGCCAAATTGCATTGGAACCAGCAGACCTGAAGAGAGCAATTATCTCTTGTTTGCAACTGTAAGGAGCACTGCAGTCAAGTTCTTTGAGGAGGTTGTATGTTGGAATATGCAACCATGAAACCAAAATACCATGAGAGGACAGTAAAATGATGTGTTCAGCGGATCTCTTGATATGAATAGTTCATGGAAAACCCAAATGATACTTGCTATTGGGAAGTTTGGTGCTTGTACCACAAAGCTAAATTATTGGGTATTCCGATGTCTTCGATTTTGGAATAACTTGATTGGAATAACCACACATCTGTTGGGGTGCCCAAAAATGAAACCAAACCAACAACGAAGGTGTGCAATACAATGTATACTCAGTGTATTCCTGATATTCTGATGTCTTCGGATTATCACTAGTTTAGCCCCAAACGATATATAAGATGCAAATAAGAGAAAATACCCCCTAACGTAGGTAAGCCACGCGCTCCACAATCACCTAGTACTTGTGTAAACTGTAAAATTCGGAAATGCTCTTTGCCTTGAAATTGTCAAACCCGCGCTCTAATGAATCCACCAACCAGACTGCACATTTAAGATTGGTGATTAGACCAATTCCAAAGTCAACAGCTGCACGCCGAATGAGGTACCCAGATGAAATCTCGTCCTTCCTAGTTGTACCCTCACTGATGTTAATTACCAGTTGTACATCTCCCTCCTTGATTTCCGACAAAGCTGATGAAGCGCCAGTTGTGGGACAGTCCGCATCATCCTTTTCATTTACTGGCTTTGTGACCATCTGGATATCTAGCTGGTAATTGTCCTTGAAGTATTTAACTGTTCCAGGTGTGCCTAGCAATTTAAAGCCCAGCTTTGAGAGGGTCACAGCAGATTCAGCAAACTCACGACGGAAGCTGTCACTTGCGATGGATAGAAGGATGTTGGAGCCCACCTTGGGTAGCTTGAACCCAGTTGCTAGGAGAGATTGAATAAATGCCTCATACACATCATCACCAAAGCATGCAACTTCGCCAGTGGACGCCATCTCCACTCCAAGGGTTGGGTCGGCACCACGGAGACGAGTGAAAGAAAACATTGGTGCCTATTGATGATGTACAAATCAGGTGCAAAATGGATGTGCCCAAATCAGCGTTTCATGTTGTAAATTGAATAAAAAGGGTACAAGGTCACATGTCATGAAAATGTAATGAAACTCACCTTCACGCAAACATAGTCGATATCTAGCAAGGAGATGTTGTAAGGAGTCGCAGGCAACCCGCACATAGCTTTAGTTGCCAAAGAAATGAAGTTAGCATGCAGTGTCTTGCTCACAAATGGGAATGTTCGGCTTGCCCTCAAGTTACATTCAATCACCATAACATCATTTCCCGTAGCCATGAATTGGATATTGAAAGGACCAGTAATGTTGAGTCCTCTTGCAATTGCTGAAGCATACTTCTTGATTTGGCGAATGGTACCCACATACAATTTTTGAGCTGGTAGGATAACAGTAGCGTCACCACTGTGAACACCGGCATTTTCTAGATGTTCTCCAATAGCATAGTTCAAAATCTTGCCTCCGGATGCCACACCGTCAAATTCAATCTCTTTGGCACCCAAGATGAATTTGGTCACCACCACTGGCTTATCATCAGCAACATCTGCTGCCAAACCTAAGAAGTTACGCAGCTGAGATTCGTCACTTGCAACACGCATGGCAGCGCCTGAAAGGACAAAACTCGGGCGGACCAGCACTGGAAAGCCAACATTGTTAGAAAATTCCACGGCCTCATCCTTTGAACTGAGTACGGACCACGCAGGCTGCTTCAACCCCATATCATCCAACATGTCTGAGAACTGCTGTCGGTCCTCTGCGCGTTCAATGTCCCGCGCTGCTGTTCCCATAATGTGTGCACCACTCTTGGCCAAAGGTCCCGCTAGGTTGTTGGGGATCTGCCCTCCCACGCTCACCACCACTCCTGCAGCGCCCTCTCGCTCATAAATGTCCAGAACACGTTCCAAGCTCATTTCTTCAAAGTAGAGACGGTCACTCTCATCGTAGTCGGTACTGACCGTCTCGGGGTTGTAGTTGATGATGATGCTCTTGAACCCGTCCTTGCGCAGCTGACGCACGGCTGACACAGCGCACCAATCAAATTCCACACTGGATCCAATGCAATAGGCACCGCATCCCAACACCACCACTCCACGCTCTTGCTGCTCAGTCAACTCATCGTGGCGCTTCTTGCTCACAGATGCACTCCTGACGCGGGTCTTATACTTGCTGTTGGGCGACATACTTACTCCTTCGGGAGATTCAATGATAGGAGAGTGCAAGCCCTCAGACACATCATCATGATCACCAGAGTAGGTCATGTAAAGGTAATTGGTGTTCGCCGGGAACTCGGCGGCCAATGTATCAATTTGCTTCACACAGGGTCTAACACCGAAGGACTTGCGCAGGGCACGAACTTGGGCGGCTCCATCTTCGATTGGGGCAAGATTGGTGTATTGAGCAAGCTGTCATTTGGGAGTATGATAGAACCAGCAATTGTTTAGCAGAAGGCATTGAAGCATGTCCCACTAATAGACACTCAAGCAAACAAGCATTAAGCCATTTCGTCATCTCTCACCTGGCGATCACTGAACCCAGCAATCTTCAAATTCCTCATCTTATCCTTGCCATTCTCTGCAAATAACTTGCCCAAATCTCCACAGTTCATACACGCGTTCCTCATGCTTGCGATATTCTGAAGCTTGCTCAAGAACCACTTGTCAATCTTGGTCAGATCGTGCACCTTATCAACGCCCCATCCCTCCTCCAAGGCGCGCTGCACGGCAAACAAGCGGGTATCAGTGGGAGTGGAAAGCTGCTCATCCAATGGGATTTCATCGCTTGTCAAATTGGATCCAATGCCCTCAAGGCCATCAAGTGCGGGATTCACCATCCTGCACGCCTTCTGGATGACCTCCTCGAAGGATCGGCCAATACTCATGACCTCGCCGACACTAAGCATGGATGATCCAAGCTTGTTGGATACACGGTTGAACTTCTTGAGATCCCAACGGGGCATTTTGAGGACACAGTAATCCAAACTGGGTTCGAAGCAGGCTGTGGTGGTCTTGGTCACGGAGTTGCGAATGGATACGAGATCCTTGCCCAAGCTGAGTTTGGTGGCGACGTATGCGAGGGGGTATCCCGTGGCCTTGGAGGCCAAGGCAGATGAACGAGACAGACGAGCGTTGACCTCGATGATGCAGTACTTCTCGCTCTTGGGGTTGAGCGCATACTGAATGTTACACTCGCCGACGATACCAAGGTGTCGCACCACCTTGAGTGCCGTCTTGCGCAGCATGAAGTACTCGCGGTTTGTGAGGGTTTGGGAGGGAGCAACGACAATGGAGTCACCTGTGTGCACTCCAAGGGGGTCAAAGTTTTCCATCTTAAGAGAGAGAGAGAAAAAGAGGTTAGAATCTCAAATTGAGTCAGAAAAAGAGCACGTCATATGCTCCAATGCACTCACATTACAAACGGTAATGCAGTTATCACTCGAATCCCTCACAACCTCATACTCCAACTCCTTCCATCCCCTCAAATCCTGATCAATCAAAATCTGGTTACTCGAAGCAAATGCCTTCATGGCTAGGTCCGTCAACTCTTCGTCGTCCGCGGCAAACCCACTTCCCAATCCACCCAGTGCAAACGCCGCCCTCACCAACACAGGGTAACCAATCTTGTTAGCCACAGTAATGGCCTCATCCACAGAGTTGGCACTGTAAGATAAAGCAATCGATTCACCAATCTCCTGAAGCTTTTGGCTAAAAATCTCACGATCCTCGGTAGCCTCAATCGCCGGGATTTGGGTACCAAGAACCTCCACGCCAGCCTTCTGAAGCTGACCCGACTTCCAAAGTTCCACACCCACATTCAACGCAGTCTGTCCACCCATGGAAACAATGATACCATCTGGCTTCTCCTTGGCAATAATGTCCATCACCACCTGTGGCCGAATGGGTAAAAAGTACACCTTGTCCGCAGAGGGGGTAGAATCACTTTTTTCTGTGGAAGTCTGAACCGTGGCAATGTTGGGATTGATGAGAATGACCTCAATGCCCTCCTCCTTGAGGGCCTTGATGCACTGACTTCCTGAGTAGTCAAACTCTCCTGCCTGACCAATGGAGAGACCTCCGGAACCAACTAGTAGAACCTTTTTGTACGTCTTCTTCTGATAGGCAAGTCCATCCTGAAGAACAAGAGGTTGACTAATCTTACGGACATGTCCCACAAACTTATCAAACAAAAAGGCCGTATCGAGCGGTCCACCACTCGCCTCTGGGTGGAACTGCACGCTAAAGAAAGGCTTGTCCGTATGAACAATCCCCTCGTTCGTCAAATCATTGGCATTAATAAACAATTGCTTCCAATTATCTGGCAAACTTTTCGAATCGACGGCAAATCCATGATTCTGAGGAGTAATGTAACACCGTCCTGTGCGCAGGTCGATGCAGGGTTGGTTCATGCCGCGATTACCGTACTTGAGCTTGTATGTGCTTGCACCCGCCGCAAGACTCAGGAGTTGATTCCCGAGACAAATGCCAAAGATGGGTCGTGGGGGTTCCAATCCCATGGCGTACTGAATACTTTTGACAGTTTGGGGACACATGTTCGGATCTCCGGGACCATTGGAGAGAAACAATCCATCCCATTGGATATTGGCCGGATTGGCCTCGAGATCGTAATCGAAAGGTACGACGGTAAGCTTGACCTTGTGTTCATCAACAAAGTATCGAATGATGTTGAATTTCATTCCGCAGTCGTAGGCGATGATGGAGGTGGTGTTCTCCGAGCAGTAGGTGGTGATGGTTTTGGTGGAGACTTCAGCGACGAGGTTGCGTTTGTTGGGGTCGGAGAAGAGTTCGGCGTCGGTGGGTGTGGATTGGGGTGGGTTCTTTGTGTGGTTTGATAAGAATATGCACATCATGTGTGTGTAAGATTCAAATGAACATCTGTGTCGTGAGCAACACTTCCTTGACAAGAGACCGTTTCCCAGTCCCCGTTCCCTTCATAATGGATAATGGTACATTAGAAACCTGTACCTCACTACCAATCCTTGCTCCCTTCACGTTCCCAACCTCAAACCTCAATCTTTTCACACTCCCTACATCATCTTCATGCAGCTCTCCAAGAACAAAAGACACATGCTTCAACTCATGATAAAAAGATTCATGCATCTGAATATCTACACAAAGGCTGGATCAATCCCACAGCCACTTTGAGGACCGAGACAATTCCAATCATCACTCCCTATACACTTCATACATTAATTCTAAATTGATACACATCATGGGTCTATCCCAGCCCTCTCCCAGACTTCCCATACTAG
Source organism: Thalassiosira ordinaria (assembly GCA_036939695.1). Classification (NCBI taxonomy): domain Eukaryota; phylum Bacillariophyta; class Thalassiosirophyceae; order Thalassiosirales; family Thalassiosiraceae; genus Thalassiosira; species Thalassiosira ordinaria. Next base: position 1,102 of record JALLOX010000704.1, on the reverse strand, counting down.
ACACAGAATAACAAAACAAATAATACAAAAACTCACCACAACCAAATTCCCCAACAGCGCACCAACCTCCCGAATCTTCATAGTCAAAGCCCTCGTATCCACACCATAAATCCCCGGAACACCATTATCCTTCAACCACGTCGCCAAACTCTTTTGTGCCGCCCAATGACTATGTTCCCAACTATAACTTGACACAACCAATCCTGCAATATGAATTTCCCTACTTTCAAAATATTTCGGCAAACCATAGGAGTCCACGATCTTATCATCGGGGACGCCGTAGTTACCAATGAGGGGAAAGGTTAGCACGAGGATCTGGCCGCGGTAACTGGGGTCGGTGAGGGCTTCGGGGTAGCCTACCATGCCGGTGTTGAAGACTACCTCTCCACGGGCGGAGGTGGGGGCACCGAAGGAACGGCCGAGTATGGGGGGGGAGCCATCGGCTAGGTGGAGGTGGGCTAGGTCTCCCTGTTATGTTGGCATTGTGGGTNCCGAGTATGGGGGGGGAGCCATCGGCTAGGTGGAGGTGGGCTAGGTCTCCCTGTTATGTTGGCATTGTGGGTGATTGTGATGATGATGGTGTTGGTGTTGCATTGTTAGTGGGTATTATCATGATGTGATGGATTGATTGGCGGAGAGTGATGATCATGAGATGCGCGTACGAATTCACAATTTGCAACTAGATGAAGCAGTGTATCTCCGCTGTCATTGTCACGGGGCAACTACCAATCGCATTGGTGCATCAGTTGACTGCCATATCCCATCCAATGATGATGTTGATGATGTGTCACCAAAATCAGTGCTCACCTTGCTCTCCAAAGCCGAGAAGCCACTATCGCTACCATTTTGAGGAGGCATGGTGTATTAATTGCACACTCGCACTCTCTTCCTTTACTCTGTTGTGTTGCACAAGCCGATAGAGGCTCTGATGTTGATTGAAATTGTTGCACTCCGTAGAGTATGAGACCTTGAATTGAAGGCAGGGGAAAGTGATTTGTGATTTTGTTCTTCTGAAAAGCAAGGAGATTTGTGGTGATCACGTTTTGATGGGCGATGGGATCCTGTCATTGATTTTTTTGAAATGGATGGCCACCCTGAAGCG
>JALLOX010000702.1:0-10117 GCA_036939695.1 Thalassiosira ordinaria | reverse complement strand
TGGTTGCGCCTCCTCCAGGAGAATTTGCTGATTTTGCTGCTGATATTGATAGTGTAATGAGAGAGGTGCAATTAGCCATTGGCCGACTAGGGTATGATGAGACACCTTTAGTTATGTGATAGTGCAGGAAAGTGTTGAAGTCTAAGTGCACTAAACTAGTGAAGAACTATATAATGCGGTTGAACTACTTTAAGAGACAGAAGTATGGTCGATGTCTCTGCACTGAGGATAGAAGAGAATAGTTCTACATAAATCAACTTTTTGTATAGAGTAGAACAGATCACTATCTCTGGTCAACGACAATTGAACCTCGGGATTATAGTATCTTGAGAGAAATGTATGATTTTAATGTCTTCTATATGAATATGAAGATATCGACATTTAATCTTGTAGATACTTTGGGAATGCTTACATCTCAGCAATTGTCCTCTTCAAGTGTTTTGGTTTCAGTCAAGCTTTGATTATACATAGAGACTATGAGCATAATATTGGCGCTGAAATGAGTGCAGTGGTTTCTATTACTCGATCTGATATAATTTGGGCAGGCGTACGAAGATAAGAGCATAGCAGGAAGATTGTAGTTTTTATTCCATCTGACTAGTATACATAATAATCATTCTGCGTTTCATCTCTTGGTTTAGGTTTCATCAACATCCAAACATTCCTTGTGATAAATTATCAACTATTGTTATTATTACTATGGTAGCTTGACATAGCTCAGAGGTATTCTAGGGCGATTGACAAACCAATAATTGTTCGTATGCCGCTAAGGATCTAATATAATATGGAAGAGGCCGATTGGTGCCTTTGAAGGAGCTAATATGATATGTAAGAGCTCAAAGATTCCATGATGCTCTCCTCGCGCTGCTCGCCTTCTTTAATCTTCCTCTGCATCCTGATCCTACTGGATCGAATTTCTTCCAACTCCTTCTTCAATCTAAGCTCAATGTATTCTGTAGGCATACCACGTACATATTGGTAAATTGAATCGAGCCTTCTCTTTTGGAGTTGCACCTTTTCCTTTTCTGCGTATGTAATGCGTTCTCCAAGTGCTTCAAGACATACATCAACCCTATCAAACCACTCGATTACAAACGGGAGAGTCTTGAATTCCCATTCGAATAGGGGTTTCATGGCAACATACTGGTAATTGAGAAGAATCTTGGTTGTGGCAACATGATTCTTGTTGTCATGTTTGTTCAAGTTCAGAAGAGAAAATATCTCCATGGTAGGTTTGCCATCGTCGCGGGAAAGGGAAGGATACATGCCGAGGTTTTGCAGTGTATGGTTCGAGAGAAAAGTTCCATTGATACTGGAAGTGTCACACAAAAGACAAGAGAAGGCCGCCCAGCCTGTGGCAGATATCCCATCATTGAACAGGATCCCCAGGCTCTTCAAAAAATTATTCTTGGCCAGTGCACTAGCAAAAATTAATGCCCCCTCATCATCAACATTCGCATGATGAAGCTGAAGCACCTCCAGGGTTGAATCTGAACTTTCCAATAAGGTCGAGAGATTTTGCCAGCCTTTGGCTGTAATGGAGAAGTTTTGGCAGAGGTTCAAAGAGCGCATCCTTCTGTTGTGGAGGAGAGCAAGTGACAAAGCTTCAACGCCTTCGTCGTCAATATTGTTCCAAGACAAGTCAAGTGACTCCAAGTAGGTATTGTGACATCTCATTAGAGTTGACAGGATACGCCAACCCCTAGATGAAATTGATGGCTCCCAAGTAATACTCAAGTTGACAACCTTGCTACGAACAACCCTCTTCGCCAAAGCATGCAATCCTTCATCACAAATCATGTTCCTTTCCATTAAAAGCTCTCGAAGATTGGAAGTTGGTAATGAAGTTGCTACTCTTTTGAAGGCGTTTCTTTCAGTGATTGTCTGGCACAGTTTGAGCCCCTCCAATTGAGGGAGCTTGCGAAGAGCTTTGAAGAGCTCTCCCATTATCACATCCGTCATGTTAGTTTCATAGATATAAATCACTCTCACATTTCTGACTGAAGGCAGTAGTCTGACTTCAGCTCCCAGAACAACATTGTCCAGAATCAGCCCAGTAAGGTTTCGATTATTGTTGAATAATGGAAGCAATGCATCCAAAACTCCACTTCTTAGGTCAATGTCTTTAAGCCCCAAGTTATGGATGGATCTGTTGCGATTCAACCCTTTAAAGAAAAGTAGGAGATGCTCTCTGGAAATAAATCTATTTGCGTCGCCGTCCTCATCATTGCCAACGAGTTTAACGCAACTGAGAACTGTGTTCTTTCCGATGTAATAGCCGAGCCAGCTCAGGTCGTACCCGCTTGCAGGTGCATACTCGCCTAAAGAGGGCATCCACGACTCCCACGAACTGCCATCAACATGCACATCCAACGTATTGAACGTTGAACGATTTCTCTTCACATCATCGAGCATATCGGCGCAATGATAATCAGAAGTAATGTCGTTGATCTTGGTGGTACCAGCCAAGGCGTCGTACTCATGAAAGTCTCCCATCACGTAGCGATTGATCTTATTGGATAGGGGAATCTGTCTCTTAGACGATCTTCCTATGGACGCTGCCAAAACGGACTGACTTGCCACAATGTTGATGTAATCGATAATGTTCGATCTCCCCGTGCTTGTATCTAGCGAGAGAGATTCGAAATGACTAAAGAAACGTTGACTTGCCTGGGCGACCGGCGGGAATAAAATATCCAGCCACTGACGAACGTGCGTCGCCATCAGGTCTCACTGTTGCATCATTCTGACATCTTAGAGAACTAATTCTGCAGACCCATGAGCTTGTTCCGTCCATGCTCCGTCTTTCAGCCCATATCTGAAAGTTGTTTAAGGGCATACACTGTTTCTCATAAGTAGGTCTTGGGATACATAGAGAGTATTTAACTAGATAGGATACCCGGCCAAATAAAGATAACCCAGGGACACAAAATTTGAATGCAGATACCATAGGATACCCAAACAACAAGTCAATACTTAACAGAGACGCATCAAGTAGAGAGACAGACACGTCAAATCCCCAAACAGCTGGCAAGAAGGTCATCTGATCTTGATCGGATCTTGGAGACATCTTAGACAGATCTTAGAGACATGAAATCGTGATCAAAGCAAGATAAATGCCAAGGAAGGACAAGACATTCTGGCATCCGTGAATAAAAGATCGAATCTGACCAATGGACCTGGCCAAACACATCATGCTGCTCCTTGTGAACGTCGACATACGATACCATGTTCATGTGAGTGTGCCTCACAGTGTTGCCAGACCCACACCATGCCCACACCATTCTCATTGTCATACATTTTGACAACAGACCAGCCAAACAACAGACATAATTTGTAGTAGCTCTCCAAGAGGACCAGTCCACGCTCAATAGCCAAGCTCCATCGCTTCATCTCTCACCCTGTGGTAATGGTGGAAAGAGAACTCTCAAAAGACTACATTCGCCGACAGCAAGAGATAGATTCCATTCGCGAAACGTTTAAGCTTGAAGTCTTCGACAAGCGTGGACTTGACTACCACGAGCTTCTTGGCCTTCTACCATCAAGGGGTACGGCGTGGAAAACATTAGTTCCTGGACTCGAATCTTGGCATCATTCAGCGTGCAATACGGCACTTAGTCAAAAACCTAGCCTCAAAGAAGTCAATTTCACCCGCCGCACAAACATTATGGACCCAAACGATCGAAATCACGATAACTCCAACTACCAATATGATGGCCAGCAGGGGTACAATCAAGCAGGCAGCAACGGATACCATCACCCTCACTATGGCGTGGATCCGTTCTACGAGGCACCACCACAGGCACCACCCCATGCACCACGAGGCCCGCCGAATGGCCATTCCGCCTACTCGGCTGCAAGGCCTCCGCCAGGGCGTCCGCCGGTGTTCCGCCATGGCACTGACGACAACGGACGCCAATTCCAGCCTCGATATGCTCAAGGCTCCCCTGCGAGGAACCCTAGCAATGGCAGGCAACCGTTCTACCCAGAGCCAGGACCAAGCAGTGACGCACATGTGATGGCTTCCTTACAGAGATGGAATTTGTCAGGCCTAAATCCTGGCCACCATCCTACTCAAGCTCAAGATCAAGCCAATGCCAACACCTATTATGAGGATCATCATATGTCCGATTCTGAAGTGTACTCAAGAGCAAGACGCGGGCCCAACTCCGCCAAGAGAAGCCGCCAGGCGCGTGATGACCATGATGTGGATGGTGATGTCACCAACAAGCCTGCCATGAAGTTTGACATCAGCAATGATCGTGAGGGGTCGTCCTTTTGGAAACATGTCAAGAACGGGACTCAAGGAGCTCAACTCAAGCAGGAGATGAATCAAAAGGAGTTCCGTTCAACCTTGCTTCTTGTGGCGCCAATCAAGGGAACAACCAGCTCAAAGGCTCCAAGTCTTGTTAGTCATGCGGCCAACTGCATGCAGAAGATGGAGCCTTTTCAAAAACGCCTCAAAAGGGATGTGGAAGATGTCACTGCCGCCGAGCTCATACTTCTTTCCGAGTTGGAGGAGAAGCAGAGGCAAGTTGATGATGTCAAGAAGAGGAAGAAGATTCTAGTTTCTTTGGATGTTGAACTAGACAAGGCACACAAGCGTGCACATGCACTATCCCTCCTGACAGCAAACAACATTCTCGAGAAAAATGATGCTTTTGCTGAAGCAGCAAATATGGTCCGCGACTTAGAAGGAGATGCCATTGACAACGATGTTGCAGCCTATTTCTCTGGATTTGGTACGGAGAACCTTCCTACAAAATCAGTCCAGGTACCTGCAGGAAAGGTGGATGACGATGCCATGTCTGCTCTCACTCTTCGTACCGTGAGTAGCAAAGAGCCAAAGTTTGTCGACGATGCATCAGCGCGTGTCAAAGGCACGGATGAGAGGAAGACGCACGAGGAGTGGAACACAAAAGCGGCTAAGGAGCCCAACGTATCTCCAATCAAGGAATCTGCTAGTGGTGAGGCCGGCTCGCCATCTTCAACTGCTGTTCAGGATACCTACGAAGATAGTGTCCTCCATGAACTCTAGAGGTCGCATTTGGTCTACTCCAGTGGTGATGTTTTGGGACGACTTAGTTGGTGTTGGACACCAGTCTAGAGGAGTCTTTTAGTTTTCCACCACCCTGGCTGTGGTTCTTGAAAAGGGCAGTGTCTCGTCCTTGACGGTCGAGTTAGTAGGTTCCACCCTATCTTGGGGGTGTAATATTCATAGTTGATAGAAGTTTACTCAAGCAATGCGTCTCTTACTTATTAGGCCTCCCCGCTTATCCCCGTACAAAGCATCATACTTACATCCACATCTAAAGGTATACTCTTTAGCACATCAATATTCAATGCTCGGATATATGAGTCTCAAGCAGCCTACAACATGAGCATCGAACAAGAATCTACAGAGTTTTTTATCCATATATATGGAGACATACTACCCATTTCATTTTTTGATTCTCTACACTGATTGAGACCAAGAGGAGAGCAGTAGGCATGAGGCTCGTATGATTGGGATGTCTTCAAGATTGCCAACTTCAAGTAGATTTTGTTTTGCCATGCTTACCAAGGCTTTGATCATCGCTTCTCCATTAAAAACAGTCAAGCCGGAGGATCAGAGTCTCAGCAGATGAAATAAGGTTTCGGTACGTCGTGTTAGGTTCACTGTGTAATGCTGAATCATTATTTTTCAATCTATTTGATGCTACTCACTTAATTGATGCTACTCACTTAATTCTGGGTCTCTCTGGCCTCACTCCATTTAAGAATGCATCTGGCCCACTGCTACGCGCTATATCGAGAGAAGTATGAAGAGGAGCAACGGCTCAAGAGACACGTTGTATGCACAACCACGTCTGTCTTCGAGAGTTGCGTCAATATCATCTCTGTATAGATGCCTCGGGAGGTGATTTGTCTCATTAGAGCAACTTATCAGCCGTCTCTACAGAGATGAAATCGTCTTTCTTGAGTAAGAGCAGTAAAACATGCATTTTACGGAGAACAGCAGTCCACCAGACGCGTGAAATAGGTAAGCATAAAATGTACATGAGAATAATAGTACTAATTGTTTTTGCTCTTTGAAGATCAGTAATGCAAATTTCTCTCAAGAGCAGTAAAAGAACACACCCTCGAGACTTCGGATTGGTCGTCTTCTTTGCGCACAATGGATTGTAATTTCTCTCTCAAGATATGCAACTATCAGCATATCCCGAGTCCATCGTTGTACCTGCATCTCTCGCGAGAATCCTCATTCTTCTTATCGGCGTCTCTCCAGTTATGCACCAGATTGTGTCACCCTCTGGGATGCTTGTATCATCTCATGGAGAGAACCTATGGGATCGTCTCTTCAAGGTTTGTGGAGAGATTGTCCATAATTATGTGTTGAGAGATTTGCTGCAACGTCTCTTATTTTAGCATCTGACCCGTGTTAGCATGGCAAGAGGGGTGAGAACTACTTGTTGTCATCTTAACAGACTTCGCTAGCATGTTCTCAAGATGACTGCATAATATTCATGTCTCAAAAAGATTTGTCATTTGCTTGCATGAAATCACTCGCAAACTGACAACTATGCCATTGTAGTAGAGGAGTCACACTCCTTCTGAGGGCAATGCATCAATGGATGCCAGAATAGCAATGAGTCAAAGCGGGTAAATCCAGCCCCCGATTCTAGACTACGGGCAGAGCTTCAACCATAGAAGAGAAGAAACGGAGTCGTACTTACTACCAAAATCAATGTTTGATTGTAATACGACACCTACCGAAGGTATTTTGATCCAAATACTATGTGCATTTGGTATCATTGGATATTCCAGTATCCTTGTCCTTTCATAGTGAAAAGTACGAAGATCGGAAACGTCGGCAATACTCCAGAGGACATGTCTGTGAAATGCTACTGGTGAGCAATCATTATACAAATAATAGATGTATCAGAAAAGGTATAAAAGGTGTGCCAGGGTAGGTGCACTGCCTGAAACAGATAACTTTAACTTGAAAAACTATGTATGAGTATGTGACTTGTGAATCGTCCATGCTCAAGCACCTTCAAGTCGTTGATTTTATTTAGAGAATTCAGAGAACAGTTCCATTTGTGGTACCAACCTTCTTGAACAATTCTCTTCCAACTCATGCTTCAATTGAAGATCAACGTAGGCATTATCTTCTGTCGCTTCAAGACATGCTTCAAATGGGTTTATGGCTATGACAATGTTTCAAACGAGAAGTATTGGTTCGAGAAAGATATTATCATGACTATTGCAGAGTTTCATGATCCAGACGGGATCATCAATCATGAGCGAGATCCTCACGGGATTCATTGTCCCGAGCGGGATCCTCACGGGATTACAAATCCCGAGCGGGATCCTCACGGGATTACTAATCCCGAACGAGATCCTCGTGTGTTTATCAATCCCATGTAGAATATTGGTTAAGTATGGCTGATCATAAATTTCTGTTGAGGCGTGGAAAATTTTATCTATCTAGAGTAGCTTTTGCGCCGCTGACGCGCCACCACCAACGCCACCACGCAGATTAGCAATGGCAAGGCTCCGCAATCATTTCATCAAAACAATGTTTGCCTAAGGCAACATAAACGTCTCCTCCCGACGGTTCCCACGTTGTTCCCTGGATATGATCAATCTTGCGCAACTCACGCTAGGGTCTCCTCCTCCAACAAACCCTGCATGGTTATCGCCGACGCGCTCGGTCCTAACAGTTGATTTTATTGCCAGGACCGTAGGTCGAAATAATCCCCATTTGCACCATACCATTGTGTTTTCGCTGGAGCGGATTGGAGATGGATTGGAGGCACTGTCTGCGTGTTGCGGTGAAAATTTCTGTTCATTTTTATCTGTTCGCTGGGGTGGAGGGAAATTCAAATAGTTGGCATTCTTAATCGCGAGAATAACTTTCGTGTCATACACGATCACCTATGTAGGAATAAGTATTATTCGCGAAAATTAGTTCCATTCTAGGATGTCAATTTATCAGCAAGACGGAAGGAGTATGACATCAGTGTCATAACGACTATCTTTATATATAACAAGCCCGCCGGTACATAATGACTTATGATAGTGGCTGGCGTGATGAATGACATGACAACCAGATAGATGACACCAATGACACCTATCGTGGTCGTATGGAAGTACATACATACCATAGATACCGCACCCCCCCCGCCCCTCACTCCTCACTCCTCACTCCCCTCGCTCACTCCTCACTCACGCACGCACGCTGCACTCGATCACGTACGCACAACTTCTCTATCTGACCAAGATCTGACGACGGTGCTCAAGATCATAATAAATATCATGAGTACATATCTGCTCACATCATTCAGCGGCGCTCAAAGCGGGCAGCCGCACGCAGCGCACAGAGTAGATCCAGCCACAGCCACAGCCATAGCCATAGCCATAGCAATAGGCCAGTGTTAGGGCTAGGACATCGTTAGGGACTCTCTAGAGAAAGAAAATTGAAATTCAATGGCACGCTCTTTCATGCTATATCTAGTTCGGCGGATGTGAAACATGATGGGCGGATGCCGAGAGAAGGAGGAGCATGAAGCATGAGCGCGCACAACAGAGACAGTATCGTCGATCATGACGATGACTGCAACAACGATGATGAGTGGCCCCAGCCACAGCTTTACTACTGGCGGAAGTTGAGCGCGGCAACTGTCTGGTGTCAACACAAAAGGCATTCTCAAATGTCAAACCCATAACAGAATCAGCAGCCTCGACACACAGTGCCGGCTAGAAGAAAGTCAAATCGTTTCATCATACCTGGCCGTATAGACAGACCCTATGGTAACGCATAGACGAGATGCTGCAGTGATATCAATGTCGCGGATTGACATTGCGGCACAATACGAGAAGTGAAATACACATGTGCAATGTGCAGGCGGGGGTGGATGTAACAGAAACTGAGCCACACGTCAGAACCAACGCCTTCAGTTTGGGATAAAAATTATTCCTTTAGCGTCTTTTTACATGATCAATGAAATCCATTGAAAAGGCCAGAAAATACTAACAGCAAAGTCGCTTCAAAGAAAGTCATGCAATAATATCATCAACACTTGGAGCGAACTCACAACATAACATGGATAGGGCAAAGGGGGCACGAAGTTCTTAAAAAGCAAACGCGGCAACCGAGGAGAAGAATAAGACAATAAGTGTTAGGGAAAATGGAGGTTTGCTGGCGTATTGTATATTGAGAGAACTGTGTGACATCTCACAGATGAATAAACTAGCACTAATTCTTGTGGAAAGTTTAGGAGCGCGTGTTAAACCAAATCTTCGATGAGAGAGGATGAGCATGATAATGACGCTTCAATAAGTGCTGCGGTTAATAGAAATGGGCAGAAGTACGAAGACGCAGGACATTCCTTGTGATAGAGTCCATACTTTGTTTATTACTATCATTATTTGATAAAAGTTTGGACACAGCTCTTGGAGCTCAATATGATATGGAAGAGCATGACACGTACATATTGGTAACTTGAAATAGCCTTCCCTTTTGGACTTGGACTGCTTTCCTTTCAGCAAAAACGTGATGGCAGAGGACGAGCACGATATTGACGCTGCAATAAAGCTGTAGGTTTAGTTCTCTCACTCGATATGATATAAAATAGGCCGGCGTAAAAAGGTAAGAGCAGGAAGAGGTCACGACAAATGTTTATTCCATCTGGAGAGATGATAGTATCATATCGTTATTCCTTGTGATAAAGTAACTACTTTGGATATTACTACCATTTGATATTATTTCTGTAAACAGCTTAACACAGTTTGGTTGTTGCCGCTCAATGGGCTCAATATGATACTCAAGAGTTCAAAGATTCCATGATACTCATCTCGCGATGCTTTCGCTTTCGTTCATCAACCCCGCACTGCGCTCTTCAAATTGATTGTTGCCGCTCAAGGAGCTCAATATGACATAGACATGATACTCCTCTCAACTCACTTCTCAAGCAGCTCGGCTTCTTCAATCTCCTGCTGCAACCTGATCATTCAGGAACGAATCGCTTCCAGCAAAAGAAGTTTGGCATGTTTTGCAAGCTGGCATATCTGCTACCATATTTGCAACAAGATCAGAATCCACCCATAACCATACTGGGCCCAAAGATTTCAG
>JALLOX010000701.1:0-10118 GCA_036939695.1 Thalassiosira ordinaria | reverse complement strand
ATCACAGAGCAAAATGACTCAGGTGTGACAGTAATGGAAAAACAGCTCTGCGCATACGTCATCAGGCTGGTCCTAAACTATTTCTGCTTTGGTGAAATACCGAAAAGTTCGATTTTGTGATTTACTGTACTAATTCCTATATATGTAATTACCTTTCCCCTACTTTCATCATCTCGTATTCCGAGAAGGAATCAAACAGACAGGGAGTCGAGCCATCTCTGCGCACAAGCCTGAGCACATCAATTCAATCTCAATATCGCATCTCCTCTTCCCGTTTCAGTTGCACTGAACCAGCCATGGTAGGTGTGGCCGTCGGACATGGGAATGACCATGACGTTTTCATCGACGTGTGGCAAAGCACTAGACAAATCTCTGGTATTGTAGGTGCAGTGAAGTCTTCTTCTCTTTGGAAGCAAAGTAAAGAACAAAGAATGCTAGAGATCTCTTGATGTTCTGAAGAAATAATACAGGTACATGCACTGAATAACAGCCTACGTATCAAGATGGCGAATAGCAACAGAACGAACGGTCATGGCCGCGAGGGCCTAGACGATGCAGGCGAGGAAGAACAAGCAACCTTACGCATGGCCGAAAAGTATCAAGTGTCTTCATTGACAATCCCACCCTTTCGCGGAGGAGGTACTCGACGAGAAGGTGCTCGACGAGCTGCTGGTTCTGCCGCTGATGGTAGATGTGGTACAAACTCCACAGCAAATGGTCATACTGCTGGAAATGCCGCCGCACGCACAGGCGTAGTCACCTCCTCTCTCAACAGCTACATGATGGCTGGTGGCATAAACCAAAATAATAATCATCGTGGCAAATCATCCTGGCGTGGCAGTTTGCTATTGCAAAATCAACAAGAAGTGGACTTTGATCCACCAATATCATTAGATTCCTCTGACTATGATTTGATGGAAGATGCGATTGACATATCCAATAAAACAGCGGAATCAAGTACTGGCAATGATAGCTCCGTGGGAGTCCAATCCAACTTTATCAAGGGGTTGATTCAAAAGCAAAAGAAGCGGGGGAATTGGAACAGTTCCATTGCTCCTAGTACTGCCACTGGTAGTGCTGTTTCTATTCTTGATTGCTCAGTAAAAAGTAAAAGGTCTGGGAGGAATTCTGGTGCAATGAAGGTTCGGAGGGTGAATTCTCATAATTCCTTGGATGGTATGGACACAACAAATGATTCTCAGGTTTCTTTAACCAACATGGCGAGGAACAAAAATGATCACGATCGAGCAACAATTAAGCATGGGAACAGAAGTGACGAAGTCATAAATGGAAGAGAGAGCGCCAGTGATAATAGAGGCAGAGAGACTCGCATTGAGGGCAGAAATACATTCATTGAACCTACAAGTCTCGAAAAACAGCTTTCTCTCCAGGACATTAGTGACTTCATCAACGATGAAAATGATAGTGATGACGATGACTTATTTATGGCACAGAGCAGAGATACTAATAAGGAAGGGGATGGCGGTGATCATGCCAATCAAAGCATGTCAAAAAGCACAGGTGGCAATAGAAGGCGTTACACAGATGGTGATTCTTCTCAGTCTTTGACGAGTGAAATCCAACCACTCAATAATGCACTACTTGATGGTCAAAATGACAAAAATAGTCTCAGCCCAAATCACCACAACAATAATATCCCCACCACAATAGAAAAAGAAAAACAACCACCCAATCCATCATTCAAACGATGCCTCTCCTCCACCTCATTGGTATCCATGCTAAAAATCCAACCTATCGGGGAATACAATGAATTGCATGATGATATACGCAAGTATAATTTGGAGGAGACTGTTCAGGCCATGAGTAGGGCGAGTTCAAGTGATAATGTGAGTGAATTTACGAATGATGATGAGGATGAAGGTGATGGCGGTATTGGTATTGATGATGGTGTAGAGGGGCAGGGTATCGAGACTGACAGTACTGTGGGGGATAGTACCAGGGGGAGTGATGAGAATGATATTAACGAGGACAAACACAACAACAAGACAATGGGCAATGAAAAATCATCCTCATCTGGCTTTCTTCCCTTTGTGGATATCGAAAATGATGTTCCCGGCGGGAGGAGCACTATCGTGGATAAAATGAACACCAGTAGGCATAGAATGAGTGAGAGTGATTCGGACACGTTCTATTTGCAAAGTATGCAGAGTGCAGAGAGTATTACACATGTGAGTGATGCTCCCGATTATGATTATTATAGTATTTCGAGTGAGGATGAAGATGATGATACTGCCAGCGTGTCAGGAGAGAATCGAAAGAGTGTTGGCCGAGAGGCAAAAGATGTTGTCAAGGATCAAGTTGCTGTGGGATCAACTAGTATTATGCAACAAACCAAATCCAGCAGCATCACTCCACCACCACCCAATGAACAATCCATGTCAAATAATGCTCCAAAAGTGATTGATCCAAACGCCAAGAAGTTGAATAAAGAAGTATGTGACCTCTTGGGACTGCCCAAGGATAACATTCGTAAGGTCCACAGAGGCATTATGAGTCATAATACGGAGCTTCAATTGAGAAAGATGGTGGGTAAGGAACAAAAGCCCAAGCAGGATGGAGTTATTGGAAGATCAGGTGGCCCAAAGAATGGTGTCTCAAAGGACGCACAGCCGTTGCCAACATCAGAGCAAAATGCTACAGCAAATTCCTCAAGAGACAACAAGGATGCGGCAATGGTCGAAGAGAAGCCTACCAGCTACAATGATGATTCGAGCAGCAGCAGCGAGGAAGACCTTGCGTTCGGACCTTCACAAACGAAGGACGGGGATTTGGAAAAGTGGGAAAAGATACGGCTGGAGCGTCGATCGAGCAGAGCGTCCACACGGAGAAGTCGGTCCTCGGCTAACTCCAGCAGCTTTGCCTCCGGAGTAGCTGTGGCTGAGGTTCAAAGAGAGGAGACTGATGATGACGGCCGCAATTCTACTAATGAGTTGGATAGGACAGTTGATTCAAGACAAAAAAGGAGGACACAACCAAGAATACACATGCCTGGACTTAACCGCCGGAGTTCGGATGATTCGGATACTTCCACCGTGGTGAGCGAGTTGAAGAGGACTTTCTCACAAGGGTTCAGCAATGTGTACCACAGACTCTCTCGAAACAACATATATCATCGCAGCAGTAGCAACAGTACCAATTCCAGATATCACTCCGACAGCGATGATGACGAAGAAAGCACCGATGATGAAGACGAGGGACCAAGCTGGGACAAAAACATCCTCACCGAAGGAGAGTACTACCTCGCAATGTCCATGCTCGTCTACATCTACGCCCTGTTGCGCGAGACGTCGTTGTTAGGACACACCGACATTGGCTTCGATGAGATTGACGTCAACTCCTTCCAGTCCGATCCGGGTTTTGGCGGCAGCAGTGGAAATCTGAATGGGGATAAGAGTAGGTATTTGAGCAAGACGAAGAGCGCTGGGTTCATTATACGTGTGGTTATGGATGAGTTGGAGAAAAAGGGAGCGTTTTCGAGCGTGGAGAAGAACGAGGGTGATATGAGGTGAGCGTCAGAAGCAGTGTAATTTTCTGATCACATTTTGTGTGCGATTTGGTTGCTTTGTCCATAATATCTACAATTTGACACATCTGTTGTTGCAATAACCAATCTGTTTCATTCAACATTGTGACCTTGAAACACCAGCGTATTGAAAGAGTTCAAAAAGTGGGTAGCCGATTCTCGCTCAAAACAACTTGACGCGGCCACTGAGGCCACGATCAAGGAATTGAGACGCAAGGTGGCCAGGAGACGGTGGAAGCGTGCCATTCACGCTGTTCGTCTCATGGTACGACTTGGGCACTCCGACTCCAACAGCTTTGCTATGCGGCTCAACCAACGAAAAGCCGGGAAAAGGTTTCAGCCGGGTGGCTTGGCTGAGAGCCTGACTGGGGGTATGGCAGACAGTATGCAAGCACTTGCTAATAAGCTCAAGAAGCCCCCTAGGCCCCCCCTGGGAATAAGCAATTCCATGATGTGGATGCACGATCAACGCAACCACATCATGAACAGCCTGGGCATTGCTTCCTCGGATGCCCCATCGTCGTCGCAGGAAACATCCCTGAAGAGAAAAAATAGCCTTGTAGGTGAGAGCGAGATCAAAGAAATCATCAACGACGCACTTGAGGAGCCTCGTTTTTTCATGCCTGGAAGTCTACTTAGCAACCTAATTGAATCTGGCATTGAGGTCGTCTTGTTTGGTGACCGCCATCCGAATGATGTGGTGTACAGTATATGTGTCAATCGGCAGTACAAACGTGTCTCTGTTGTCTTCCGGGGCACAGTGAACACGCACAATTGGTAAGACAATTAGATTATTGGAATATTTTACTCTGATGGACCATTGCAACACTTACCACCTTCCTTTCAACACGGTGACGCCCAGGATCATGAATATGAAATTTAGCATGTCAGAGCATACCAATCCCATCACTGCAGATTATCCCGGCCGGTCGGACGTGCTGGGCCTACACACGGGCTTTTTGCTGTACATGACTCGACAGCGAAAGGACGACAGTCTTACCAAAATTGAGGAAATATTCTCTCATATAGACAACATTGGAAGGGAGCTTGCGCCGGAGGGAGATTATGAGCTTAGCATTACAGGCCACTCGCTCGGCGGCGCTTTGGCTACCATATTGTCGTTTCATGCTGCGACCTCTAACATGTTTGCAAAGGTGAAGAATATTAGAGTTTTTACTTATGCGGCGCCTCGCGTTGGTTGTGACAGGTGAGTAACGCTTCACTGCATGGCCATCTTCAACTACTTAAATATTTTGGTGTGCATCGTCATTATATTTGTACATCCTCCTCATCGTCTTTCTTTTGTTGCTATAATGTGTGCTCTGGACCAAGGTTTCTACATGCATACCAGTACCTTGAAAAAATAGGCAAGCTCCGCCATGCCCGCTTCACCAACACCAGGGATATTGTACCGTTGATTCCTTTCCACGGAATTAGTAGGGCGTACAAGCATGTGGGGCTACACATCCGCTTGCATGGTGTGAATAAATACGCTCAATATTGGCTGAGGCAAGCTCTCGATGTGACCTACCCCAAACGGGGTTTGTTGTCACAACTGTGGCGTGGCTGTCAAAGCAGCCTTGTTAGAAATCTGAATACTGTTCAAGGTATGCATTTTGTTTATTTCTCTGTTGAATTTGAATCTGGCTATTTCATTCGCTGATACTTTGTGTGTCTGTCACACACTACTAGGTTACACTCATAATCACACCCTATCTGAATATCAAAGGAGGATTCGCTTTGCTCTTGAGTATCGGTCAATGCTTGCACAGGCTGGTGAGTTACATCTGTTCAAGTCTAACTCAGGCACTACAATCTTTTGGCGTTTTGTCATTCGCCTCTGACTTTCTTGTTCTTGTACCGTCTCAATTTTTATATCCCTTTGAGAAGGCTTTTTCCATAGCAGAAAGAGAAATCGACTAAAAACACTTGATGAATATTACTTTATCAAAGGAGCATCCAATGTAACATGCACAGGTGAACTTACCAGGATATCTCTCGAGGAGCGAGCAAAGGAGAGAGTTCGCCGAGAGGCTCGGAAAGTAGTGATTTTTCTCCTAGTCATTGTGCTGCTGGAAGGGGTCATCCTTGCTGGCGTGTTGAAACATTCAGTCCATTGTGTCAACTACCCGATCTTTCTGTACCCTCTACTCTTTATCACTGGCTGTCACAAAGGGGAGAGTGGATCAACATACAGTATTGCTAGAGATGCTGAAGAAATACCAGCCTCTCCACAAAAATCTACAATCAAATCAATGGAGACAATTAATGAGAGAATGGGGTTGTCTAATCTGGAGGAAAAGACAAACGCCTTGATTGAGTCATCACCGGAGACTGCGGGGTTGAATAACAATACAGATGACTTTTTCAGCTCAGACACAACCAGCCCCTCATGGACTTCATTCTGGATGAATTGGCTATGGGGATGGAAATCTCACGATAGACCACCCTGTTTTTGGGGCCGTTGTACGATACTCTCTAGGCCATACCGACCGTGGGGTGTCATAATTCAGCACAAGCCTTTGCCATCAACCATTGATTATTGGTCTTTTGACTCAAACATGCTTCGCGATATAGCTCAGGATGCAGATACCTTTTGAAATGTAATCTATTATGTAACAATCATATAGTGTTCTCATGACTGTTCTATTTGCTGGGTTTGTACGAAAAATAATCAAAGCAGGCCGTTGTTGAGTTGTTTGGATTATATGCAATTCATATTCATCACCCGGGTTTAGCACGACCTCACTGTTACAGTCAAAACCATTCTTTTCTTGGTACCTTCCCTTGGTTGTCGGGTAAAAATCCTTTTGTGCCAAAAATTCAATGTATCTACAATAACTATGAAGGATTCTACTATTGTAATTACACTAGTAATAGTGACTACATTTATATATGTTGCAGTGTGGCCTCAAAGTAGAGTGGACTTGAACATCCTTGATGATTTATGGCCAAGGATTCTGAGTGCAAACAGCCATTATTGGCTACCTATTATGATAATTTCTCCTCTTTCATCTTGCTTGTCAAGAAGAGAGTCGCTTCCGACAATGCCACAGGTTAACTACCACACCTCAAAACCATTACTGGAACTATTGTGTTTAACTTAAGTCTGGGAGTTTTACATCGGAATGATACATGCTCTTTGGACCGATTCATCATTGCCATAGGTAGCTCATCAATTCACATGCCAGAATAAATTTGAAGCTTTTAAGAAAGAGCGTTTCGAATCAATTCGTCTGCCCCTCAACATGAACACCATCAGCTGGAATAGCAGTACCAATAGCAATCGACTTCATCTGCACACTTCTTTGATCAATCACGGCATCATCGCCTTCCTTGCCACTGTACATACAACCACATCTCTTCAGAGACTGCACGTTTTTCAAAGGAGCTTTCAAACATTTCAACTCCCTCAGAGTGAACTCATCAAAAAGCTGCGAGGCAAGCTCCATTTCCACGGAGGTCAGTTTCATTTTCTTCAAGACAGCAGGCAAACTCTGCAAAAACTCGGTCTTGTCCATATTTAGGCAATAGTTTCCTTTGGATTTGAAGTATTGCACTAATACACATTCGATATCACCCACTGATATCATGACATGAGACGTGGCTTCTGTCGCCTCGCTGACGACAGCAACGGCCCAATACATCTTGTGCATGCAGTGGAAAAAGAGCGGAGCAATCACGAAACATGCCGCAAGACACATGCTACATGGGAAACCTGTGGAAAGGATGCAAGGCATATTAATATGATACAATGGAACTATTGGAATGGACTTCCAAATTGAGACCTACCTGGGTCCACATTCAACTTAAAGAAGATAGTAAAGACCAGGAAAAGCAGCATCAGACCCCAAACAAATAAGAGCATTGGGATTCTCCTGAGCATTGAGATGTTTGTGTGAGAGATAACATAAGCATAACAGCATTACACAAAATAATCAACGTATTGAATAATAGAACATACATCAAGGACATCCCATAGATATTAGCAAGGGCCTGCACCTCCTCCTCCTCCTTAAGGGAATGGACCACAATCGAGAAGAAGGCAGAGCTCATGGTCGCCATCCACCAGGTGCAATTGGAGAGACAGCTGACGATGCCAAAGAGGTGGTCTCCCACCGAGGACTCCACGTATAATGTGATGGAAACGGTGAACAGTAGCGCCGACGTTAGGGCCAGGCACTCGTAGACCTTGGCGAGCTGATCCTTACTGATGTTGGTGTTGACTGCTCCGCCCGACCAGAACCTAGTCACCGTGGCGAGTCCGTCGGGGTTGAGCTCCAGCTTTTCACGGACTTTTTCATCTATTTCTCCTCCATCGGAGGAGTCGAGCAACTGAAAGAGGCTGACACGCTGTCGCTTGGTGAGCCCGGCGTTGAACCATTCAAAGAAGACGACAACGATGCAGCCAACAGCAAAGCCAACGGGGATGAGCCAGTACATCGGCGGGCCCTCGTAATACAGGCCAGTGTATTCCCCTTCTCCCATGATGTTAGTACTGCAATTCCAACACTATCTTTTTGAAGCAAGGATTCATGCGTTTTCTGAATATTCATACTCTGTTTTATTTGCATCAGCATCAGCTTCGCAGATAATTATTAACATGTCCAACCGCAAAGTAGAGAGGTCTACACAGATGTTTGAGCTTTGAGTGCTCAGGTTTGAAACTTTTTGAGTTTGAGAAGGCGGCACGGTGCGTGCATGCTTTTGTGTTTGAGAGTGAGCCAGATTCTTCTGAGCATTATTTTGATGGCAGTTGATATGGTGCATGCTAATGTTATTGAGCTTTATTGAGACACGACAGTTGCGAGGTTCGCATTCTTTTCTGGGGGGCTCGCCCCCCAGCAGCCTCGGGAAAGGAAAAAGGACATGGAATTATTGAGGAATTATTTTTGGGGACATGCCCTTCAAAACCCAAAAATGCCCCCCAAAAAGTACCGAGAAGAAGTTGAAATCTTATTTTGCGGATTATTGTTGTAGAGCTCTCGGTGAGCAAGCTCACCTCGGATTTGTTACCAATTAGAGTTTTGTTCTTCGGAGGCACCTCTTGCTACCACCTCACATAGAGTTTTGTGGAGCCACTCGAACTCAAAAAGCAATGACGGGCACACTGAGAACACTTTGCTCACCCCAATACAAGATGCAGTCTTGGGTCACTGTGGCTGTGGCTTGTCATAAGTGTTATTTATCTTATAAGTATTGCAACAATGGTACAGCGAGCACGGTCTCTAGGTGTAGTCGGAGGCAGACCACAACGGCATAGTGCACGTCCCATTCTTCGTTCCGGCAGTACGAGCACGGCGAGAGCCGCGTCCTAGAGTCTGCAGCTGCAATCGTGGGCTGGCTAGAAGGAGAAGAGTAGAGTAGAGTCTTTAAGGTATCGGCGGATATCGATGCTAGCCAACGTGGGCTCAATGCTGCGAGATTGGGATGCCGGTCTGTAGGGCTTTATGATGTCACCAAACATGGCAATCTATCTGTACAGGGGAGCTTTGCGTCGAGGATGATGAGGATGTTGGTGTGAGGTGATTGGCCTGAAATGAAGGGTGAGTATACGAGATACGGCAGGATACTAGGAGGGTTTTTTCCATTTCCATTGTGAAGGACGGCACGAGTCCTTGAAAAAATGAGCGGCATTGTGAGCCCAATGGTTGGCAGGCAATGGCAACAATACCAGAGGAGTCACTATATTGGCTCAGCGGCATAGGAAACGGAGCCTGAGATGCAGTAGAAGTCCTTCAAAATAAATGAGAAGCGGCTTGAGCCCACAATGGTCGGCTTGAGACCAAAATGAATGGCTTGAGTCCAATGGATTGGAGGGTTTTGATACGGTTTTTGCAGTCGGGATGGGTGGCTTAAGCCCATCAGTCAGCATGAGACTGCAAAATGGACAGCTGGAGTCAAAGGGCCCCTCATTTGGTACGGTGGACCTTTCCTCAGAGGGTGTGGGACGTGGTCCGCCACAATCATTTACCCAGCGATCGGAGGAAGAATATTGGCATAAGCTCTTGCCATCACTGCTCGAAGAAATACCTTAGCAAATAGCCCTTGGCATTTCCCCTTCTATTGTCCCCTGCGGAGGAACAGGGAGGGGGTGCATCAGGTGAGGCTGGGGAGCCAATGACCCAAAGGAAGAGTTGTTTGCTGGGGGGCAAACAGCTAGAGCACGGTGCCCGACAGACAGGTGGAGCGTGTCATGGTGGCACAGACAGAATGTTGATGGTGACAATGGGCACCCACATGGAGAGAGATATTGCGTTAGAGTTTTAGTTGTGTACGTCCAGCTGCAGAGTTAGGAAATAGAAGGTAGAAAGAGACCAGAGACCCAGTTGTGGATTGTAAATTTATTACGTTCGGTGTAGATTGTGGATTGTAAATGCATCATCCTTTTAAGGTTCCAAACCACGCATGAACTTGAACTCCAAGCCTACAATTACCATAGGTCCTGAGTACAATGTCACGAAGTGAAAGGCGGAGGGATGCAGATAGTGCGGTGGCGTCGCATTATCATGGGCGGAAGCAGGCCTGGACACCTTCCTCCCATGGCATTCCCTTGATCATATGGCAATGGCAG
>JALLOX010000700.1:0-10135 GCA_036939695.1 Thalassiosira ordinaria | reverse complement strand
GATTACCTCCCAGCCATTCTTAGGAGGAGTTAGACTACCAAAGATGCCATTTTCCCACCGAAGCAGTACCCTCCTCTGCTCCTGCAACGTCTCCTGTTGTTGATCGCTCAGCGTGCTTGCCTCCTCCTCAGTTTGTCCTTCGTCGCTACTTTCCTCTGGGTTTTCCGGCGGACTAAGGTCATGGTAGATCTCCCAGACTGAACCAAATACATCCATAGGCTCGATAATAATCTTGTCGTCTGCTTCTCTATCAAAACCCTTTACCTTGATCCAATAATATTTCATTACTCCCCCGTTGTGATGTTCTGACAAGTCAGAGTAATAATCAGAGTCGCCAAGATGTTTGTCAGGTATCTCTCTGATGCAATATTTACCATGAACAAATGAATAGTCAGTTTCATTCTCAATGCGCAAATTCCCGACATGTAAATGCTTTAATTGTTCGTCAATCTCTCGTATTTGCTTGCATCGCAAAATGCATTTCTTTGGGAAGTCAAGTTCCTTTATCAAGTCACGCATGTTGTTCATGGTCATTCCTTTACACTTGCGTCCCAAGTAAGTTGACACCATCACTTTTATTACCTCTTCATTATTCTCAACCAGTGGCATCAATAAACGAATCATTTCTTCGTCAACACTTCTGAATTGACTCAAGCACCTGGCAGCCCATTTTTCTGCAACAGGCTTGGATAAAGGAAAGAAATTAAGAGGATATATCATCGACACCAATTGAGATAGTTCCAGGAACAGTGTAATCCTGTAATTGTATCTGCGCCAATAGTCACTATCCTCGGGTATGATTTTGGATATGACTAGGTCACAGAATTTGAGACCATCTTGGAATTGAAATTGATCATAAAAGGGTATAATCTCTAACAGATCACCCACCACTCCATCAATGTAAGGATTGACTATATTCGGTGCAAGATATTTCATCATTTTCTCCCAAGTTGAAACCTCAATTCCTGGAAATGAAACCCGCCACTCTGCTTGCTCTTTTGTGGCCGCTGGAGATGAGAGCAGGGTGTCAACATAGAGACTTTGACTGGCGAGGATTATTGCATGATATCGGTAGACGCGTTCTTCTTTTCCCACTACTACTTCAAGGTCTGGCGAGCCAAACTTTTGAAGGTGTCGTGACATCAAAGATGAGGCACTTGGGCTGGGAGCATCTGGTGCAGCAGACGAGGTTGCATCATCGTTGGTTGGCATCAGTCTTACTGGTTGTTGCTAGTCGTCCACTGGTACTGGACGGATGATTAGGATGCACGCTGGCCCAGGTCTCGTGCGTTGGCCCGCTAGAGATCGCTCACCGCATACCGCCTAGAGAGAGGAAGCAGTGCCATCGCAAGATAGGACGGACGCAGCAATAGGTACTCGATACTATTTGGGAAAAAATAACAAACGAGCAAGCAACAAGCAACTAACTAACCTCAACTAACGCTTGATGCACTACATATCAGCTTGATGTGCTGATAGTGATAGGAACTGGTACGAATCTATGTAGGAGCTACGTAGGATTTGACCCGAGCAACGGCCAGCGCGGAGAACCTTGGCAAATTCCAAGACGACGACGTTGATCCGTCCGTCGGCCTCTCACTCTCCTCTCTACTAGTAGCAAGCTAGTAGCAACCTTTGGCGGCGGATATCACACCAATGTTATCTCCAGAAGAGATGGAGGAAGAGCACCGTGAGGCGGCGCATGCCGGCATCCTCGACCTGCAGCGATCAGGGGGAGGGAAAAGGAAGCGATGTGACGAGGATAAAAATAAAAAGCCTCCGTCCAGGTCAAAGAAGGACCAGCGGAATGAATCAACAAGGACGATACTCGAGTGCTCAGACCGTATGCGAGACATGGCAGCATTACTACGGGAATGTGTCAAACAATTAGAGGATGATAATGAGGATGTGCGCAAATCAGCGGTGGGTACCCTCCAGTCGTCAATCATCCCATTCCTCGAGAACGGCTCAAAGGTTATTCGTAAGGCAGCGGTGTACACCAGCTCGATGGCATCCATTGATGTTGCACATGATAGAATTTCTCGACGGGAGAAGAAGGCATTGGTGTCAGCAAATGTGAAAAAGAATCCAAATCTTCAACTCATTGAACACTCGACGGAGAAATTTGCTGCCCGCCTCAAGAAGAGCGAGAAGACCCCCCCGAATCCTCCACCTCCCCCGGCATCTGTCCCAAAAAAACAACCTAGTCCTCCACCACCACCTGAATTTGAATTGGATGAGCCAATGAATGGAAGCCAATACACAAAGATTGAGACTGTGGTTCAACTAAGGAAGACACCTACTAAATCAAAGATGAGAAAAAAAATGATGGATGAAATGGTTCAATTAGGTTACGTGCCAGTGAAAATTAGATCCCTTCAAAGGCTGATGGAACAAGATGCCAAGGGCATACGAATAAAAAATGCCCCGTGGGTAAATGGCGGCCGTCCACCTCTTTTGTCAGATGATGATATTGATGAGTTTGTCGAAAAACTTGGGTCCCCTGACACCGGCATGGCATTCAACAAGGAGACTGTCAAATCATTGCTGATCTCCAAAAAAGAGGCGCAACTCAGCGGCAAAGGGTTAGCCGTTGGTGCTGAACCTGAAATAAGTGAAAGTGCAGTGCGCAATTACATGGCAATCATTGGATGCTATCTAAATCTAGGAGGGTAGCTGTTGATGTTGTTGATGCAATTCCATGTCACATCCGCCGCGTCCCCCATCCTTTGGAGAACTCTTCACTCAATTCCCTATCACTTATCAAGCGTATTCATTACACTCAAAAGGTCACCTGAATAGTCATCTCTAAAATTCAAATAATGTGGGTTATTTTGCCCCGTTTATCACCTATGCTTGTGAATCAAACGTAGCAGCTGGCTTGTTAAGTATTTACTGGGAGACTGTATTTATTTGTTCAAGGAGCTTTCAAGCTTAAACTTTTGTAGACTAAATGCAATCTCACATGAACATTGTGGGTGGGATGGACTGGGCAATCTCATATTTTAGACAACCCACAAATAATAGCGCGGTGCTTGACAGTTATGATCCCAGGATACTCATCATGTGGGATCAGGGATCACACACTTTGAGCTCGATAGTTCCTGATTAAGCCTGTGCAACCGATAGGAATGAGCGAACCATAGATAGCTCCTCCTCCTCCACTTTGCCCTTTCCATACTTCATGCAACTGTCTTTCTCTTGTGCAAAAAATCGCTTTCACGGCGAGGAACATTCCCATGGACAAGAATTGCCTGAGACAGTTACCATTTTTGCAGCAACACACTTCGTTAAGCTGCCTTGATGCCGCAACACCCTAGCATTCACAGGGCGACCATTCGTATATTGTGTGAAAAAGATCTAGCAGTGAATATCACCGAAGCATTTGTGATTCAATGGACATTCAGCATCCGTACCCCCAGGACAAGTATTAGAACACTGGGAGTGTGCGTCTGACCAATCCACACCACAATAGTTGGATGTTGTGGATGCTGCTTGAACATTATCATTATTACTTTCACCGTTACTGTTTGAGCAGGTGGTGATGTCTCCGTAGCAGTAATGCCCAGGGGCACATTCAATATCTGCGCCTGAGGGGCCTGAATATGAGGATTGACGAAAAATAATGGATTTGGAGTCAGATCTAGTTGTGACAAGAATAAGAACGTTAAGAATGGATGATTGATAGGCAGGATCACTCACAAGTACTAGCACAGTTGGTGGCAGCATCTCCCCACGATTTTCCACAATAGTTGGTCGTAGATGCAGTGAACATGGTCATTGCTACAGGAACATCTGGAGCTTCTTCCTCCGTGTTGGCGGCATCTGTGACATTTGTGTTGGCAGCAGAATCGTCGGCAACTGTTTCATATTGGTCAACACTACTTAGTGTTGCATTTGTGCCAACATTATCAAGATCCACATCGACAATCTCAATATCACAAGCATCAACATTGGCATAGCATAGGTCCATCCCTGTACAGTCCATGGTCGTCGTGCACGGAGTGCACTTGGAGCTTGCATCGTTAATGTCAATACCACAATAAGTGTGGATCGGTGTTCCAGTGGAATTGGAGTTAGTTTCAATCTGGATCAAATTGAATGCTCTCAGAGCATTGAAGAATGTTTTGGTTCGTCTGGAAATGTCATCCGCATTTCCACCCAACATTGCATTCACCATGCCAATGAACATGCCATCTGTGTAATCCCCTGCATCTACATATGCCTTCAAAGTGGGAAAGTAATCATATTCGCGAGACCTCTGGACTGTTTGCACCCAATGGAACATTCCCGTGACCCATCTAAGCTCATGGGCCCGTTTGTCGCTGCAAATTACTCCGGGGTTCTTGCAAAAGTCAATGTCTGGATAAATGCTTGGGCGACCTTCCTCATCTGCCCTAGCACCGAGCCAATAATTCAGTTTCCCATATGAGCATACACCTCGAACTTGTAAAACTAGGATTGGGAGTACAAAATAAAAAGACAAGTGGTCAAATCAGAGGGCTCCAAAACAAGAGGCTTAAGCTTCAATTCTCTGTAGCGGCAGATCAATACAATAGATTTGTAAGCTCACCTCCCCGTCCCCACCAGCAGCAGCCCCTGAAAGACAAGTGGACAAGTACATTAAAAGACAAGTGGTCACATTAGACGGTTCCAGAACAAGAGGAAAAAGCTCCAAATATCTGTAGCACCAGATCAACACAAGAAATTTGGAAGCTCACCTGATGTCTGCCCTACCATTACTATTCTTGAACGGAGGATTGTGCTCTTCTAACCCTGAAATGTGATCCCAATAGCCCACGTTACGATTCCCACAATACATTGGAGGAGGGGCACCTACCCATCTAGCATGTGTCACACCATATATTTCCATATTGGGGTCAACCTCACACTCCATCCCCTCATCCTCCTCGCTTTCGCATACCTCATCTTGGTACGACTTGCCCTGTTGACCACAGGAGTTACTGATAGGGTAACGATAATCGACCATTTCCCATGAATTCTCATCGCAGGCGTCATAATGGATTGATTGGGTTATCCCTTGCGCGACAAAAGCAGCAGTGTTTACCAAACCATACTCCAAACTATTTGATGAATAACCATCACCGATGTAAAAGAAATTCTTCTCTCCAGGACCAACTCCAGAGGTCATTTTCTTGAGGGCCCTTTGAAACCCCTCCCAAGTGTATAAATAGCTTGGCCACATTTCTCCCGAGGGATGCTGGCTCATTAACAATAGCTCAGAGAATCGTGTCTTGGTACTGGATACCGTTGCTTCGATTTCCTTCACCGCGTTTTCTGGCGGGCGTCCCTGCAATGCAGTCGGCTGAGATGTTATGGTGGGATTTTCAGTGGGTGGGTCCAACATGGTGGGCATGTCTGTTGTGGGAAGCCCCACAGAGGGTTCGTCTGTGGGTGCTGGGGATGGCATGGGAGTGGGCTTGGGTGGTGGGCGGAAATTCCGTGCCACCTGCATCTGATTCAGGAAACGTTGGAAGGTATCATTCCTGTCCCTTTTATTGTGAGGATCGGTAGCCCTAGCTGTAAAGCCCTTACACGGCGGGTTATGGCAACCAATGTTCAAGATACCCGAGACAGCATCAACAAACGAGAAATCTGTGTAGCCTCCGTCAGTAAATTCCTTGAGTTGTTCTATGTAATTCCAACCGTCCACATCATATGTTTGGATGCGGTCAGCCCATTCAAAGAAGCCAACCATCCACTGGAGTTCTCCTCCATAAGTTTCATCACTGGAACATACTCCTTGTGGAAACTCGCCTTTTTTGTCCAAAGCAGGGTGTAGATAATAGTATGAGAGAAGATGCATGAGCAAATCCAAATGACACACAAAATATTTGAATATTTGAGGCAGAGAATGCCGGAAAACATGAACATTATCTGAAACATAAAGTAGTAGAAGGGTAACACTTACAGAAATCAATCTTTGGATACAACGCAGGCCTTCCCTCATCTGCTGCCCTTTTGCCAAGAAAATAATTCAGTTTGCCATAGTTGCAGGTCCTGTATTTGGTGAAATGATGAGATGAATAAGTAAAGGTATGAATTGATGTAAGTACAAATGTCCTAATTGTTGGTCGGTAAAAGATGATATCCGTGTTATCCGACCAGGTGTGTGGTAACAGTGAAGCCACAGCCACAGTCAGACAGGATAAAGCCAAGGCTAGACAAGGTCATCAAGACTAAGTCAGGCAAGAAACATCCAGACCATTCAGACAACACCAGTCATGACGACAAAGAACAGAGCCAAGCCAAGCCAAGCCAAGCCAAGCCAAGCCAAGTGAAGTCAAAGCCACATTCAAGCTATAAAATGACAAGTCAAGCTAGTCAAGCCATACATTTGTCTAGCAGCCAAAGCTTGTAGATGTCAACACAGACAAAGCATACTCACCCTCGAGTTTGAAGAATTCCTCTACCCCACCAGCAACAGCTTCCCACCAGCAACAACGAAAGAAGGAAAAGAACATTATTTGCATGAGAGCTGATTCCATAAAATGGACTTTTGACTACGGGAATCATAACACAGCAACCACTTCAACACATTGAACTGATACAAGATATGACTGGTATATGACTCACCCTTCCACATCAACCCTCCCCAAGGAATTGGCATACGCATCACCATTATCTTCCCTACCCAAATCATAATCCCAAAACCCCGTCGTGGGAAATTTGTTCCTCGGTCCACACTTGAATGGACCCGGAGCCTGGAACCATCCCGCATTTGTGAGTGCCACCTGCTCCATTTCTGGCTTGACGGGACATTCCATAAAGGCCTCATCCTCTCTGCAGTGAAAATCCTGATAGCTCATTCCTAACTGGCCGCATGCATTCGAGAGGGGGAAGCTGGGGGGAGGGCACGCACAACAACATTGAGTAAACAATCTCAGGAATCATTACCATACGACATATATCTGAGGATTGGAAACTCACCGGTCATTCACAAGCTGCCAATTATTCTCATCACATGCATCATACTGTATCGACTCCTTGAAGCCCTGCGCCAAGAACATAATAGCATTCACCACGCCGTAACGCACGCCCTCGGGGACGCGGGCCTCACCTGTGTAGAACTTGCGCCCGCCGACGCCCGTCTCCGATATGAAGGTTAATGCCGACAGAAAGTCTGCGAGCTGGTATCGGTACGAGGGATACAATTGTCCCTGAGGTGTCTGACTTTTCAAGATTTGCGATGTCATGACATCTTCACGATCGGTAAAGTATTTGATGAGCGCACGTAGCAAGGCCGCCTCACCACCAGCCTCGAGAGCAATCAAAATGTTTTGAAAGTTCTCCAACCGTTCCTCGGCCAGGTGAACGTCTCCGGTGCCATACCCTCCTTTCAGACTACCACCGTTACTTCCCGTGCAGGGCGGGTCATGACAGCCCTTTGTCAATATACCCGAGGTGGCATCCAAAAACTCAAAGTCAATGAGGCCTCCATCCACAAAATCCCGGAGCTTTCGCTGGTAGTTCCATCCCACCTGATCATCATAACTCTGCACCCTCTCCGTCCATTCAAACAAGGAAGTTACCCATCTCATCTCACGACTCTCGGGTGCAGCACATATAGCCTCCGGAAAGGTACAAAAATCCGTCGTGGGATACCTACTCTTACGACCCTCATCGGCGGCTCGTTTTCCCAAATAATAATTAACCTTGCCAAGGTTACAAACGCCCTTGGTATGAAGCGCACCACGTCCCCAGTAGCAACATCCCTCGACATCTGTCCTACCAAACGAATTCTCGTACGGGAACATGGTCAGCTCCTTCCCGGCACTAGTATCCCAATATCCCGTATACGATTCCCCCGTAGATCGCGGCCGACAACTCAACGGAGGCGGAGCATTGGGGTACAAACTCGACGTGGTAGCCTGCAATATCAAATTCCTATCCGGCTCACATGCCATGTGTGCCTCACCAGCCTCACAAACGTACTCTTGATAATTCTGTCCATTCTGTCCACAAGCATTGCTAATGGCATAATGACTATACTTTGTACCCTTTTGTGGATTTTGGGATGCATCGTCGGTATTCACCTCCCAGTGAAACTCATCGCATGCATCGTTCACTATACTCTCGGTCATGACATGTGCCAAGAAGGCGGCAACGTTTACTAACCCATACTCCCAATCCTCGGGTGCATCTCCTGTATAAAAGACATGTTTGTCCATTCCGGTAATACTATCATTGTCATTGCTTACCAACCTTAGTGCCTCGTAAAAATCTTGGTATTGAAAATGATACGATCGATATCCCGTACCCTCGTGAGTGTACGCTCTAAAAACCTGTGTGTTCAATTGTCGTCGATGATCTTGTAACCAGTCAAAGAGGTCAGGTGATGCGGCAATGGGTGCACCCGTTATAGGACGTCGGGTCGGTAAAGGTGTCGGTGGAGGAGTTGGACGTCGTGACACGGGACGATTGGTAGGTTGCCTCGTAGGTCCTCGAGAAGGACGTTTCGTTGGTGGTACATTCGTCGGATTGGGTGTTGGCTCCCCACTAATAATAGGCCTCTTGGTAGGCCTCCCACTCGGCCTCTTCGACGGACTATAACTAGGCCCCTCAGTAGGACTCATACTAGGACAATCCACCATCTCCTTCCAATTACACCCCCCAATAGTCAAATCAAAGATTAAATTTTCTGCACATATATCAATTTGTTTCACTTGAAATTCACTACAGGAAACAAAGTATTTGCATCCGGTGGTTTGGAGAGGTAAGAGGGAGGAGTAGTTGGTGGTGCAGATTTGGGAGGCTTCGGAGAGGGCGGCGTTGTAGATTGCGGGGGAGACTTCGTTGGGGTTGCCTACGTTGGTTTGTTGTTGGGTTTGGGTTGTGGTCATGTGGTCGAGGTAGTCATCATCGTCATCATTGATGGAATCGTCATTGCCAAGGGAGTCGTCATTGTCAAAGTTGAGATCGGATATGCTCAGCATGGACGAAGGCTTGTTGTTGTTGTTGTTGACTGCTGATGGCCTGCTGGGACTGGCTGCCGGTCTATTGAGATTCTCCACACTCGAGGGCTTGCCATTGCCATTCCCTGATCCCCCATTGCTATTGCTAGGTCCAAACACCAACCCATTCCCACCACTAGTTCCAAAGTCACCACCACCACCACCATCATCATGATCAGCACAAGTCACAACATTACTCCAATTACATCCCTTAATCCCAACATCAAACTTTAGACCCTCGGGACATGGTTGACGTTGTACCACTTTGTAGTCAAAACATGACACGTATTCTTTGCAGTTTGTAGAAAGGAGGGGTAAGAAGGTGGAGGATTGATGGGGGGTGCATATTGTTGATAGTTCGGTTTTAATTGGGTCTTCGACTGGGTCTGCTGCTTGTTGTTGTTGTTGAGAGGTTGTCACGGTCATTTCACCTGCGTTCCCAAAATTTGAACTAGCCGAACTGCTTTGACCATCATTGCTATCACCATTGTTGCTGCTGCTGCTATTGCTGGTAACACACTCACAATCCACCTCCCTCTCAGCCTCGCACCTTTTGGTTGCATCATCAAATTTCATTCCCTCTGCACAACTAAAGGTTAAAGTCAAGTGACCATGTTGACAGAGTATATATTCATGACAATTTGGTAAGACTGGGAGGAGGTCGTACGTTGTCGTGGCTGTGCAGGTGGTTGGTCGGCAGTTGTGGTGATTGTGATTGGCGCTACCATTGTTGAGATTGGTGCCACCACTGCTGTGATTGTTGAGATTGGTGCCACTCCCACTGTTGCTGTTGAGACTGTTGATGCTACCACCAGAAGAGTTGTTGGAAGAATAATCAGTGGTAGCAAAGGAGCTAGCAGCAGAGCCAGATGATGCAGCAGCGTGAGTTTGCATATTCTGTACAGAACCAAAGTGGATGATTCCCCCCTTGTTGTTTTTATTAGTGGACTCTTTTTTGTGCCCCCCTCCTACAGCAGTTGCTGCCTGTGGATTATGATTATGATTACTATTGTTTTGGACACTCCCCTGCTGGTCCTGTTGACTCTGATCATTGTCCTTCTTATGAGCACCCCCATTATAGCCCTGATAAAACGCCAAAATCTCATCCTCGGACGATGTAGGACTTTTGTAAAATTGAAGTATCTCATTCTCTTCCTCTT
>JALLOX010000699.1:0-10129 GCA_036939695.1 Thalassiosira ordinaria | reverse complement strand
CAAAGGCCAAGGCGTGGTCACAGCAGGACCTACCACCTGATGGTGTCCGGAGCGCAGGAGGGAGTTAGATCGAGTTGTTCATTCCACCACTTCTTCCAGGTGGAAGCACGGGACGGCAGTGATGTTTTAGCGGGCTAAAAGACTACCCCTCTCGATCTGGGTATCTACGATATACCATGCACGATAGGTGGGTTTTTCTTCGGGGGATGGAAAGCGGGAAATACGGGGACGTAAGCCTCAGCCCCCTATGTCTGCTTTCGAGCGACCGACAACGCCAACGCCCATCTTCGATGAAGTCAACGTCCGATTTGAACCCATCTTCTATGCTGAACCCATCAAGATCGGTCATGTACAATACGACCCACCGCACCCACATCAGCCATAATGAGAGACCCTGAAAGATTTTGCCATGGAACGAGGTGCCTCTTCGGCATAATGAATATGTTGACCCTGTGGCTCTGGGTCGTCTCTCTCAGATCCACATGTGATGCATTTTCAATTGACTATCTCCGCCTGAATCACTATCCAAGGTCATATCATGTGCACACAAACAGATGCAAAAGGGTTTCTATTATCAGTATGGGTCTTGAGGTTAAAATACGTATGGTTGGCCGTAAGAATGGGGGCGAGAAATGGCTAGAATCTGCATACTCCACATATGATAATCGTCTGAAACCTACAAATCTGAAGGTGACGACACAATACCACAAGAATGATGATGAGCTCATCAAAGGAACAGAGGCAGATGAAAGCAAGAACCACAAAGTCATTTTGTTAGACCCTCTGGGGAAAATGTGCACAAGTGAAGTTTTCTCTGAAAATATGTATCGCTGGTTAGAAGAGGGGGGTAGCCGTTTAACATTCGTAATTGGTGGTGCCGAGGGACTTCCAGAAAGCCTTAAACAAGGGAGAAAGCAAGGCATGATGAGTTTGGGTATGATGACATTTACACATCAATTTGCAAGACTACTGTTGATGGAACAAGTCTACAGAGCTAGCGAAATAAGAAAGGGTTCAGGCTACCATAAATAATGATAGAAACAATATGCTTAACCAACATGTGGTGGACGGTGCGGATGCGCAAGTCCTACTCTATCTGAATCTATCTGAATTACAAATATATTCCTTCAACTGATAACTATCAGTATCCAGCCATGTATCAATGCAGCATCATACAAGCTCAATTCATGTTTGCAACGATGAACCTACGAATTAATTTTCATTTCTCTCTCTTTGTGTGGAAAGGTCTGGGCAGTCTGTATTCGTGCTTCCGGTATCATGTATCTATGGAGGGTCTTCAGCTAAACATTGTCAGAGTATGTGAACAAAGACGGTCCATCTTCCACAACTTCTATGCCAGATCTCGTGAACATGATTACTGTAAGTTTGGCTAGAGGGAAGTCTAAGTCTGACAGTCGCCTGTTGGATGAGGCTGGCTTAAACAATATGTCGGAGTCTGATCCACTCAAATCTTTGTATTGTATGATATGTGTAATGCTTGCAACTTTCACTTTTTGATTTGTTGCACCTATGCTTTTTGAACTGGGATTGTTATTTTTTTGCTTGAATGCTCTCCACCAATCAAAGGAATTTGTACAACTCACAGAACACGTATAGTTGTTGGAGAAAATTGATGGAACGGCTAGGTCACAAGCTCTGAACGCGGATGCAAGTCGTAGCTCATTGGCATCCCTTTCTCTAAATTTGAGATATCTTGGTCTGAAATATACTAAAAGAACAAAATGATGGAAGATGAGAACTGTAGAAGTGATTTTCAAACAACATAGGGAACTGTTTGTCTTGCAGAAAAAACAAGGAAGAGCTCTTTGAACCGCTTTTGCTGCTTTGCAGAAAAATGAACAGCGGCTCTGCTATCCCTGCTCATTTATGTTCCCTTGTTAAACCGAAATGAACCAAGTTGCATTTACCTATTGCATTTCCCACCCCTTGCAGAGGATGAGTTATTGAGATTACGTAGAGAAGTGCTGCCGAATTATAACTAGACATAGTCAACATTCCTGAGGTAATGCGAATCCACTGATAGAAGCAAAAATAAGAGTCGATTGATCATTGGCCATGGATGGTTTCAATAGTACAACAGATAAATATCGTCTCACCTGCCAAATATACCAAGGACCCCAAGAAAACATAAATGCAGCCACATATGAAATCCCTTGCCATGTAGCTTTGTTGGACACTTCAGTAGAATTTTGGGTGGTATTCAAGTTCATTCTCCTTTCTGTTGAATTGACATGTTGAAGAAGAATACAGACAGAGCCCACTATTATTACGTTGGCGAGGAAAATACAAGCAAATCTTGCAATCTTAAGCTCCCTTGCATTTGATCCTCGTGAGCATTCGTAGTCATAGTTTTCAGAAAGACATCCAAGTGGATATTCTGCATATGATGATCCAAATATTAGCGGTACATTATGATCGTTAGTGAAATAATGCATCTTTCAAATCACTCACTTACCTGCAATATCACAAGTGTAGAAGTCAGTGTAGTTGTATGCCTGATCAAATAATGGCTTAATTGCCAGCAAAAAGCATATAAATGGTGGAAGCCCAAGTATCTGATACGTAAAAAAATGAGATATGTATGAGATTTCATAAAAGTGATCTGTCATGAGCTATGGCCACTGCACTCACTAACCATAGGCTCCGTTTTGACCTGGCTTCATCTCGCCTCCCCCTCTTCACAATGATGCAGTATGCAAGCGCCAATACAGCATTCATCATTACAGATGTTCCGTAAAAAAGTGCATCGAAGAAACCTTGTGCAGTGCAGCTGGCTGTAGTTCCTGCTGCCTGGTAAGCTCCAGATTCTTTTGGAACTGTAAGAAGTAACCACATACATTAGACAAATACAGTGAGAAATGATACCATAAAAAAATGCCCTTGATGGATTGGCTTAACTCACCCATCCAAGTGCTCATAAACGCTGAAAAGAATGATCCCCAGAAATTTGCCAGGCTCAGCTGATGAAGTATTGCAAAGAACAACCATAGATAATATTTAGAAGAATGAGCATTAGCAGCTCCTATCTAATCTCCTGGATAGAAATCTTTGGAAATAATATGGAATGCATGCCTCACCTCGAATACAATTCTATGAGTCAGCTTTGTTCGTTCCCCTTTTGCGGATCTAATCAGAATTTCTCTCATGATTAAATGATCTGCAATCATAGAGAGAAGACCTCTGGTTTGTTGATAGTACATAGTAGAGAGGTGTCAGTACATCAGAAATAATCCATCTTGATATCAATCTCGACAGTGAATAAAATTCTTACTCACCCCGTCTTCATCAATAGGATCTGAGAAAATGGATGGGCGCATCAATAGATATTACATTGAGAACAATGGGTATGGTAGGATATGAAATATAGTTCAGAATTCTTAAGGACGAACTCACCGCTGATTTCTGGTGTATTTCATAGTAGTTCTCCATAATATCAATATCATCTGCTCCGGGTATTGAAATGAGTCAGGCTATTCGGGCATTCGTTACAATCGCGGCTTCATCCTTTCGGACCATGCTAAACAACATGACTGCCTGGCGAGAAATCTTCAGCTAGGCGGGCTATTATCCATGCCCAATGCTCGGATCTCGGATCTCGGACCTCATGGTCATCGTGTTTTTGTTTTTGTTATTGATGGACGGGCGTGATCGATCATGTGATGTTGTTGTGTTTGCATGATATGACTAATAAGTGCAGTTGAAAATATTGACTTGAAAATATATAAAGATGTGTCTATGTTGTGAATCGATATTCTTCTTATTCTTACATTCTTACTGTTAATCTGATAGCTTTACCGGGTGAGTGCATTATGATGATATACTGTTTGAACCGTTTTGGCGAAAATATGAGTAGTGAAATCATGACTGTTGTTTGTTTCCGTCAAGAATTATTATTTTGAAAATTTGAAATATGTTACACTCTTTTAATATTACACATAGATTTTTGTTTCTTTAAAGTAATTTACTACCACAATATTGTCCGGTATCTTTACAATATTTTAGCACCACAACATACATCAACTTTTCAATGCAAACATACAATACGCCAAAAATGCTACCGTTGCCCTCTGTTAGGCGTTCAAATATGTGTACTTATTCCTACGTAATTATTCACTGATTATTGTAACTCGGAAGAAGGACCCGGGATTTTATCTGAAACGCATTCGTAGTCACTCGCAGAGACAACTCTGGACACTAATACGCGGCCTCTAAATTCACGGGAAAGATCTTTTCTGACTCACGTGATATGTTGTTCTTTGATACCAATTATTCCTCTATGTATGAAAGTTACATATGCACTGGTCACGCTAAAAGATATGGTAAATGTCAAAGTCCGCCCCCCCCCCCCCCCCCCCGACCTTGGATCAAGCGGCCGCTACCAACCATCCTCCTCCCACTCCCAGCAACGTTACCATCACGCTATAGTAACCTGGCCAGCCAAGGCATCGTCGCTACACTCCGCCTACAGACCAGCACGATGCGCGTAATGCATTATTTTTTCGGCCTTGCCTCCATCCTTGCTTGGCCGGCCTCGGCTGTGGCTGCTCCTGAAGAAAGTGGCGACCCACTCATATCCGGATTTCCTGAACTGGTGGAATGGTTTCGTTCTCATGGTGGCACAAGTAAGCTCTTTTTGTGCTGTCGTGTGGCAACAACTAGATTAACATTGTTTCTCATTCTACTTCTGCTGCTTGTCAAATATCCATGTGATATGATACAATTATGATCAGTTGACGATCGTATTATCGTGGACTATGAGCCCGGCACAAAAATTCGTGGGATGATTGCCATCGCCCCCATCCCAGCCGAAACCCTCCTTATTCACACGCCTGGGTCCCTTGTCCTATCATCTCCAAGTGAAAACCAATGTGACCAGATTGGGGAGATCATTAAAGAGATGAAAGTTGGGACTCAATCCAAATGGCACCCATACTTTGAATATGATGATTCTTCTGGAACCCATGTTCCTAGCCAATGGGATCGATCAGGAAGGGCCATGAAGGAACTGCAGGATATGCCTCCCGCTGGGGATACTCACCGACATGTAGATTGGTACCGGGCAGCTTGCACCAAAGAAAAGGTGATGAGCGAATACGATTGGAAGGCATTAATGTTATTCTTGACAAGGGCTGCAGATATAGGTTTGGTTCCCATGTATGATCTCATGAATCACCACAATGGTCTTATCAATACAAAACTCGAGAGAGATGGTGAGGGGGGACTCCGTGTTATTGCTTTGACCGATATACCCGCAAACAGTCCAATTTACAATACATATGCCAGATCGGGTATTGAATCAAGTGTCGATGTTTTCAACACCTATGGATTTGTGGAAGATTATCCTCGGCTATTCAGATGGACTGATGACAAATTATTAGCATTGTCGCAGGAGAAGGAAAATCATGCTTATGACCGTTATGGATTGAGCAACTCGGATGCCAACAATGAGCCTCGTGATCGCCTTCATTTTGAACCAAATTCTCATCATTACGAAGTATTGGTGATTTCGCCTACACTTGCAGCGCTTTCACCTACCACAATGCTTGTCCATGTTCTTGGAAATAATCAGCGATCTTTGGAGGAATGGGAACAGCTTATTAGTGACCATCATGCCAATCTGCGTCTGTCTCATGTTAACGCCCTACATGATTCTTGCACGACAATATTGGGAGAGCTGCCTACAACTATTGAGGAGGATGAAGCCTTGCTTCCAGATGAAAAGCGGCGGTTGGAGAAGGTGAAGAAGCTTGGGAGAGTAGATACGAATAAGGCAGATGCAATTTCTGCTATCGAATTTCGGCTGGCATTTAAGCAGGCTATGAGGTTGGCAATTGATATTGCAGAGAAGGGGAACTTTTTGGTGGATACCGAGGAATTGTAGTTCAAACTGGCAGAGAGCTGTGAAAAGGATTGGAAAGTATTTGAGAAGAACATGAGGTGAAATTGTAGTGGGTAGGTAACACACACTGTCTATGCTCGTGACAAATGAGAACTCTAGAATCCAAGTCAATCTTGCTTGGCTGGCAAGCTGTTTCCTCTCTCTAGGCTTATTCTCACTCACCAAATAAATAATTGAGTTGAAAGCAGAATGGCGATAGAAGAGAGCAAAAAAGATTCACCTCTTCCTATGGGTGGTAATGGCAAAGCTAGCGCCAGTAATCGACCTGGTGTCATAGAGACGATATCTGATAAAGTCATCCCATCATTGAATCCAAACACTAAGAAGCGGCGAAGACTTGACATGTATTTTCAAAGTGGGAAAAGGGCGGAAGAACTCCCGCCTACCAGACCTCCTCCAATAGACTCGTGCAAAGATCATGCATCATTTGAGCATTCTGGAGACGCAGCCATCCGTATCCAATCTGAAAACAACAACAACTTTGATGTTCCACGTGATTCACAATCCATAGCCCGAAGCACGGACTTTCACTACTCTCATCCTCGGCCACACAATGCATGTAGCGACTTTCAGGATCCCATTCGAAATGCTGGTCGCTCTGGTTCCCCTGGTGTCAGAGATCAACTGCACTACAGTAATCGTGTGCATGTGGCTCAAGAAGAGATCTATAATGTAAGCGAGAGATTAAAGGATGACATTGGTTATTCAGGATTGCATCGCCTTTGTAATGTGCCCCGTGAAGGAGCACAAGATGTGAGATGGCAGGATGTCAGAGAATATTTGTCAAATCTTGCCACGCAAGATTCCAATCATATATACAAAGTGCTGACCTCAAGGCAACGCCCAGGATATGACCTCACGCCGCTTCACGTATTACTGACCATTAGTCCTCCGGGTGACGTTGTGGAGTTTATGATTGATTTATGCCCAGCCTTATTGGGGATGAACACGGCAAGGAATGAATCTCCGCTCGGATTGGCATGCAGTGGTATTGCTGCCAATAATAATAATGTGATTGCTACATTGGTCCATGCTTATCCTGGGGCGCGTGAGTTGTTGGATGGAGAAGGAAAGACGCCACTGCTTCGGTATTTGGAAAGGTGTGAGACATTGCAACTTGGCCCTGACCCAGGTGTAGTATCTCTTCTGGCCACTGGGTTCGTTGTCACAGCTTGCGATTACCATAGTCACACACCACTCCTTGAACTTGGGCATGTTGCGAAGAAGCTCTACCACAATTCATCTGATCAACAAGCACGCAACTTGCGCCAGTCTCTTGATGCAATTTTGAAGGTGTATCCGCGGCAAGATGATGTAGCATCCTTACTGCGTGATATGAAAAGTCTGCCTGCAGAGCTACGGATATTCTCGTTCGAAAATAAGACTGTGAAGCTGTATCTCAACGATTCGATGCAGCGAGCTCCATGCACAGCTGTTCTGATGCTGGATTGCTATGTGCAACTCGTCATTATATGCTCCTTCATTATCCTAATCACAGAAAAGGGCAACGGAGAGAATCTCGGTGCTGTCATACTATTAGCTTTTGGTTGTGCCTATTGGATCGTCAGGAGGTTCTTGTCTTTTTTGACAAGCAGTAACCGTATCTCCTGGATAGACATTTGGAGGTTAATAGATTTGGTCCACATCATACTATTGATGGGTTTTCTTTCGAAAGGGAGGGGGGTTTTGTTCCAAGATGATACGCGTTGGCGCGGTGTCTTGATTGCCATTGGATTCATTGTATGGCTAGAAATGATTGCGATTTTGAGAGCAAGCTTTAGGGACTTCGCCATTTTTGTAGAGGTGTCTCTCCAGGTTAGTCACTTGTTCACAGTTTGATCCACACAGAACTTTGATAGTTGTATGCATGGTACTAACAGGTTTCCTCATTCATCGAAACAGATTTTTCTGAGGCTCATTGCCTTTAATGTGGCAAGCTTGATTGTTCTAGTATCATTTGCAACCATGTTTTACATATCTGCCTCAGACCAGTGCCAGACAGAAAATGAATTCAATTTCTGCTCAATTTCTAGTTCGATGCTCAAAGCATACATCTACTTTGTAGGCGGGCTAGAAGAAAGCTCCTTCTCCGGGCTATCGCAACAAACTACCATCTTAATGGGCATCTATGCGTTTGTTGTTGCCATACTACTGCTCAATATAATAATTGCCATCGTGACAGAAGCTTACTGTGCTGTCAGTCAACAAGCAGAGCTTGTGTTTTGGTCTCACAGGTTTGATTTTCTTCTCGAAGTCGATGGACTCATCAACCTCTGCACAGAGCTTTTTGCAATTAGAAATTGCATTTTGCATGGAGAAGCTGAACAAACTACCTCAGAACATGTATTTGAGAAAAGATGGAAAGATGCCTTCTTTGAGGAACTAACTGGACGTGGCTCAATAAAAACTGGAAGGGATTTG
The DNA here is from genome assembly GCA_036939695.1 of Thalassiosira ordinaria. Classification (NCBI taxonomy): domain Eukaryota; phylum Bacillariophyta; class Thalassiosirophyceae; order Thalassiosirales; family Thalassiosiraceae; genus Thalassiosira; species Thalassiosira ordinaria. The sequence continues at coordinate 1,788 of JALLOX010000699.1, read as the reverse complement.
ATGGCCTACTTTTTAGGCATACCCATCCTTTGTATGTGGTTCATTTTGGGCTTAGTTTTGCTTGGAATCCCGTGGCCAAGATCTATGCGAGGATTGATATTCTGCCCAAAGGTTCAAACAAAGAAGAAGGAGCAAGGAGATGCAGCGATGGCAGATCTGGCAGTGGAATTGAGAGAATTGAAAAAGTATATCACGTCAATCCACATGATGTTAGAGCAGATGCCCAATTCATCAAAGAGGCCGACATTAGACACACAAACAATCCGTACAAATGCAGCTGCCCCATCGTAGGATTGAAATAAATAATGCTTAGGAAGACTTATGCAACTCAATCATCATAGTTGGATATGTTATTACTTGGGGTTCGTAGGAGCAAGAAATCGTCTCTTGATTTTGAACAAATCACCATGATATCTAAGACTATATCAAAAGAGAGAGTACAATAAAGAAAAGATGTGAAATGTGATGAATCTAAAATACCTTACATGTTATCTCACCTAATAATGTAAAAACACTAATCTAGTATTTTGGGACAAAAGACATATTATAATTCTTAGTGTTGAAGGGAACATCTCTTCTACCTTGCACCAATCCTTCTTGTACATTTGCTTTCCCATTGGTTGTGAAAATCAGGGTAGGATCAGCACTTGACATATGAGGCATATTAGTAGATCAACGCCTAGCTTTGACTCGCACATTACTGATCTGATGGGAGAGGAGGCATGTTTTATTTCTTCCGGAGAATCAAGACAGTAAACTCAAGATAAAACAAAACACTAGGTTGGGTACCATGAGCTCATCAGCAATACTAATTGTTGGTTGCTTCAAATTTCATATTGTAAGTACCTATATATCGCTAAGAGATGGAGGAAGTTGCCTTGTAGGATACATAGAGTGATAATAAGTTTTCGATTCAATTGAATTGGTTGAATAATGAGCAGTAGGCAGCAGAACCGGGACTTCTTTTCCAAGATAAATATTCCCCACATTCTATTTGGCTTGGTCTGTGAAACTATAAATGAAATAGAGTCATTGCCATAAAAGGTCAGATAGAACTCTAGGAAAAAATCTCTTAATTACTTAGCGTAAAACGATCTTTAGCATAAACTTGCATATAACATGATGCAAAAAAGTTAGTAAATACATTCAGAAGCTTCCCTAATCCACTCCATGGTCTCAAGCAACATTTAGAAGCAATGTAACAACCCTTGATGGCACACCTTGCTCCACAGCCATCCAAAGCTATGAATTCACATTGTATGATCAAGAAGTAACTAGCACAAACCAGGAAAAGCTATTCTCGTCTGCTTTATGAACTCAAGAAATGTTTTGTATCAATAGAACAGTAAGAAAGAGCATAGATTTGGCAAAAAAAGGCCTCATTGTCAACCAAAGGGCAAATTTGTGGTGTAGTGTGGTGCCAAGGAGCTAGCACATGCCCCCAGCACTGTGTCCATTTGCTGTCTGCATGTGTGTAAGGGTTTAATGAATACTTCTGAATCAATGGTTGGCTCTTCCAACCTTGCCACACCCCATTTTCCAAGTCCAGGTGGCCCTGTCAGGCCTTCATTTTTCTGAGAACCAGGCATTCCACCCTGGTGGATTGTGGTGTAGTGTGATGCCATGGAGCTAGCCCATGCCCCCAGCACTGTGTCCATTTGCTGTCATGCATGTATAAGGGGTTTAGGAATACCTCTGCATTAATGGTTGGCTCTTCCAACCTTGCAACACCCCAAGGCCGCTCCAACTTGATTCCCAGAATTTCGTGCTCCACTCTGGGCAAAGTGG
>JALLOX010000698.1:0-10138 GCA_036939695.1 Thalassiosira ordinaria | reverse complement strand
CTATTCACTATTCACTATTCACTATTCACTATTCACTTAATTGACTAAATGGGCCCCAATCAGGATCAACAACAGAACTTGCTACTCCAACACACACCAGAAAATGGATAGACCCTGGACGAAGCTATTTGCCAATGAACTTCAGTGCTACAGGGAGAGTTTCAATGCTAATGAGCCCATGCCCTCTAGAAGATGAGAAAAGCAAGATAGATGTGCAAATACTGGTGGCCAGTTGACCAAAGGGCTACTTGCTTGGCTCTGGCTAATAATTATCATGAGAAACAATGATCATCCTTTTCTATTCTAGAACATGTATTCTAAATAGTCATTTTTTTGTGACAACATGATATTACCAACTTGTTGACAGAAGAAGAATGGAAGTTGTTATCAATTGAAAACAGCAAGTAACCTCTCCTTGATGGCTGCTATCATAGAGTTGCATCAGATCTGCCTATGGTTTTTGTCTGGCGCCTCTTCTTGGTCTGCCAGCTTGACTTGGATATCATGTACACATACACTCAAGGATGGAGTTGTTTTGTAAGGACTCAAGGATATGGGTATTGGCAATATTATGTAGGGGGTCGATTGCCGAACAGGGGCACCACTCTAGGCACCACTTGGGCACCAATTGAGCACCCTTCGGGCACTACATCCACATGGGCACTACATATGCTTAAAAAATCAAACTTGCTATAGATGTGTATTGGGCATGCATTGAGTGTTGAGCTCGCTGATTCAACTTTCCAATATTGTATGTTTCTCTCTCATTCCCCTTCTTTCCCCTGTCGCCGCAATAGAGCCAGTGGGCCTTAAAATACTCATTGGATGTTTTCAGGCACCGCATGGGCACCACTCGGGCACCATCTCAGTTTGAGCACTTTGGTCACCACATGTGCACCACTACTAGGCACCACTCCATCACCACTCTGGAACCACATGGCATGCACCACTACTCATCACCACATGGGCACCACTAGAGACTCCGGCACCACATTGTCGCCGAATAGCGAATAGCGACTGATTTCTTCAATTCAGACAGATCCTTCAAGCACAGTCAGCTTCAAGGGGACTCCTATGTACTCACCAATCTATCCATAGTGGACACTATTTTCTACCCAAGTAGTTTTCTCCGTTCACTTTATGTGAATCTTCTTTTTTTGATTTTGAATGAGCCAATACGCGAAAATTTGGGCGTTTGTAGATTTTTAGTCTCGTGTATCATGTGTAATATATTATTCCTACGTCAAATGATTGAATTGATCTTTCTGACGTTTCAAGATTTGTATTTTTTCTATTTTTGTAGCGCGACCGAGCCGAGCGAAGATAAAGAATGATCGTGTGCCTACAGTGTTGGATCTTCTATCAGCACTACTGAAATATTCAATTATTTTTGTCTTGTACAAAAACACTCAAGATATTTTGATATCGATTCTGACTAATTTGAAAAATATGCACATAAATATTGATGAAATTTATTTGCTTATCATTAGTGCATGCAGTTTGGCAAGATCTTTCCCCCAAAAGCCTTTCACAGCAACACAATACAACTGCCCATTTCATTTTGGAACACCGTTCTCTTCTCATCTAATAACCCAGCCAGCGGAATAGCAAATCTCCTCCTACCCCAATCTCTCCAAGGCAAGCCACATACATCCATCCATCACTGCACAAAATAATATAAAATACAATGGAAAAGGGTCAACCAGTCTGGCTCCGCTCCACCGCCTCCCGCTGGGGCTGGGTCCCCGCCCTAGTCCACAACCGCGAGGAAGTCGCCATCCGCGGCGTGACCGTCCTCAAGGTTACACTCCGGGATGATCCACGCTCTGCCTCCATGGGCTCTGCTTCTGGCTCGGAGCATACCTCACGATCTAATTCGGGCGCGGCATGTTTGAGTCCCTTTTATGATCAGGATATGCATCGCTCCAATGAGATCTCTGGGGGCGATGGCTATTATGCCGATATTGAACCATTCGAGGTTGTTGTTACAATTGATATCGAGAGTGCTGAGCGGGATGAATTGGAAGATATCAAGATCCGTGATGTCAATCAAACTCATCAGATTGTGGGGGGAGTTGATGATTTGATTGGCCTCACTCATTTACATGAACCGGCCATTTTGCATGCACTAAGATTGAGGTACGATAATGATATTATTTATACAAGTACAGGCCCGATATTGATTGCCATCAATCCCTTCAAGAGCATGCCGCTTTATACGGATGAGTTGATGGAACAGTATCGTATGCAGGGTGAAATGGGATTTGTGAACATTAATGCCTCGACAGAAAAGGGGGGCAAAAAGAAGGAGACGACGTTCATGGGAGAGAAGCGTTTGCCTCCCCATGCGTATTTGACAGCGGACGATGCGTACCGTGCCATGATGAGGGGAATTGAAATGAATCTGGCGGGGGGAGCGGCACGTCGTGAAATGGCCAAACGACGACGTAATACCGAAGTCAAGGGGGGAGAAGACAATGAGACACCCACGAATCAATCCATTCTCGTTTCGGGGGAATCTGGTGCAGGCAAGACTGTCACTACCAAAATTGTTCTCAATTACTTTGCCATGCTCTCCAAGGTTGCCGATGTCAAGAGTGGAGCCGATCCCTTGACAATGAACGAGGGGGATGTGCGTGTTGAACAGCAAGTGCTCGATTCCAATCCCATCTTGGAAGCTTTCGGAAATGCCCGTACAATTCGTAATGATAACTCCAGCCGATTCGGAAAGTATATCGATATACGCTTCTCCTCCCAGGGAAAACTCACCGGAGCATCAATCGATACCTACCTATTGGAAAAAGTACGTCTCATCCATCAAACCGAGGGGGAACGTAACTTTCACGTCTTTTATCAATTTCTCGAAAGTGCCACGGAGGATGATCGAGATGAGTACTTTTTGGGGGATATGGAGTTGGAGGACTTTGCGTTGGTGAATCAGAGTGGGACGTATGATAGGAGGGATATGGTTAGTGATGTGGATATGCATGTGGAGATGATGGATGCCATGGTGAGTATAATATTATATGTTAGAGTGTGTGATAGAGAGTGCACATGATTTATTGGTGGATATTTTTTCTGGGGAGAATGAACTAGAGGTTGCTAAGTACACTACTTTGGCTGGAGAAGCATAAACTGAGCTAAGATTGTGGAGAAAGAGTGCTGAGGGCGTTGGTATTTACATGTCTCGCTTTCTATTAGGGAGTGGTTGGGCAAAGTATGGGGAACTGCCTTAGTGTGTGCATGGAGCACTGGTTGGGGAAATAATTTGGGTCGGATGATTGAGCCCTCATGATTTGATTAGGTTGAGGTTCCTCTTGTGGAGGCTGGGATATCTCGTGCTGCCCCACTGTCGATTGATTTTTTCCAACAAATCACGTACTAATCTCCAAATAAACCCTCACAAACCCCTGCTTTGACACCACAGGCAATCATGGGCTTTAGCTCTGACATGATCCGGGACATCATGCGCCTTGTCGTCGCCGTCCTTTACGCGGGAAACATGACTTTCACAGAAACCAATCGTGGAGAGACGTGCATTCTTGATGAGAACGAAGCCAGTCTGGCAGTTGCCTCCCTCCTGGGTGTGTCCTACGAGAAGCTCGCTGCCTCCCTAACCACGCGCGTGCTCTTCCTCAAGGAGGGAAATATCATGAAGGAACTGAATGTCAAACAAGCGTACAAGGCGGCCGAAGCACTTATTAAGTCAATTTACGGAGCCAACTTTGACTATATTGTCAAGGTAATCAACCAGTCCATCCACAATGAAGAAACAATGAACTCCCGTGACCGGCGCAGCAAGGACCTCAGTGCCTGCATTGGCGTCCTGGACATTTTCGGCTTTGAAACATTCGAGATTAATACGTACGAGCAGCTTTGTATCAACTACACCAACGAGACATTGCAGCAGCATTTCAATAAGCATGTGTTCAAGATGGAACAGCAGGAGTATGAGCGCGAGGGTATTTTGTGGAAATTCATCTCATTTCCCGATAACCAAGATGTGCTGGACCTTATTGATATGAAACGAGTTGGTATTTTGGCTGTTTTGGATGAACAGTGTATTGTTGAATGGGGATCAGATGACAAATTTGTGCAGCAGCTGTACCAACGATGCGGTCCTCACGACAGGTTCGAGGCAACACCGCAGCAAAAGCCTTACAGGAAATTCAGCGTGGATCACTACGCTGGGTTGGTGGAGTATTCGACTGAGGAGTGGGTGGAGAAGAACAAGGATCAGTTGCCTGCGGCGAGTGTGGAGCTTTTGATGTCAACTACCTTTGGACATGTAGCAAAGCTGCAGGTAGGATGACTTTTGTGATAGTGTTTCAACAAATTGTTTTCTGTTACTGCGTTGTTTCAAAATTGCGTTGTCTTTCACACTCTATTTCCATCTTCTTACACAAACCCTCTTCCGGAATAGAGCTTCGTTCGATCAGAGGGAGCAGGAGGACGTGGTTCTGTTGCCATGAAATCCGTTGGAGCCAAATTCGGGGAGCAACTCAAGGACCTGCGTTTGCGTATTGACTCCACAGCCCCTCATTACATTCGTTGCCTCAAGCCCAATGATGAGCTCCTGCCGGATGAATTCGATCCCAAGCAGATTGTTGAACAGTTGCGTTACTCAGGCGTGCTCGAGGCTGTTCGTGTGAGTCGCGCGGGATATCCAACACGTTATCCCCACGGGCAGTTCATGGCCCGATACTACATGCTGGGAGATCTGGGACAGGATGGTACGAAGCGGAACAAGGACATGATCCAGCTGGTAAAGTTCATTGCGAAGCATGTTTGGGAGGCGGATGCTCAGAAGAATCGGGCAAGGGAGGCTGTTGCTAGGGAAGCAGCGCTCCAGAGAAAGGTGAGTTGTTGCGCACATTATATGATCATCGATGTGTTTAATCTATGATACCAAATTAATTGCATCCTCTTATCTCACTATTTTTGACACCATTAAACTTCCTCAAATCACAAAGGGATCCGGCAAGTATATTCGCAAAAAGTCAGAGAAGCAACTGTCAATGGACCACACAAAGAAGAAGAAGCGTATGAATGCTCAGTCCAACATTGAAATTCCAGAGACCGAGGAGGAATTTGATCGTCTAGACTTCAGTACTCGCTGCGCTGTTGCCGGCCTGCAGCTGGGGCGCACCAAAGTGTTCTTGCGTCGTGAGGCTTTTGATCGCATTGAAAGCTTGCGTGTTGCCATTCTAGGCAAATCAGCGAGAGTGATTCAAGCCAAGATGAGAGGACGTGTCCAGCGTTTGAGGTACCTGCGATTGCGCAAGGCAACCATCAAGTGCCAGGCGATGATACGTTACTTCCTTGCCAACCTTGAGGTCATCCGAGCTCGCAAAAAGGCTCGCGTAGAACGCTGGGCTTCAACGACTATCCAGCTCGCTTACCGCAGATACAAGTTCCGTAACTTGGGTGCCGAAAGGAAGCAGATGATGTTGGAAGCGGCCATCGCGATCCAGGCATTTACTAGGGGGTCGTTGGCGCGTCTTCATTTGGAGGACATTTGGCCGTCGGATGGCATCAAGCTGGGCAAGAACAAGGAGGTGGAGGCGGCGGTGGCTGCGGCCGTGGCGGCAGGTGCTGTGGCGGCAGGATTGCCTGCGCCCGAACCAGTCGTGGTGGTCCGTACTGGCCCAACTGTAGAGGAGATCAACGAAATGCTCAAGAATGCTAAGAATCTGTTCAGGCTTTTGAGGGAGGAAAAGTGGGATCCAGCCATTGAGTTGATGGAGGAGCATGAGAAGCTTGCAGAGCAGACTGAGGAGGGCACGGGCATGCTGCCACTGCACATTGTGGCACAACACAATCTAAACAAGGTGTTTGAAAAGACCTACAAGTTTTATCCCAAGGGAGAAGATTGCTTCGACTATGAAGGTAGGCTGCCCATTCATGTCGCCGCCGAATACGACGCACTAGTACCCATCAAATCCCTTCTTGCCAAGCATCCTGAGGGCGCTGACACGATGATGCTGCGTCCTACTGGCCGTTCAGGCGGTGGCATCCCCCTCCACGTCGCGTGCCGTACCAATGCCTCTGGCGCTGTCATCACGGCATTGCTGTCCAACAACTTTAACTCCGCGAAAAAGTCTGATGCCAACGGAGATCTTCCAATTCACCTACTGCTGCGTAATGGCAAGCAGGTGTCAGGAGCTGTGGTCCAGGCCTTATTGGATACCTATCCCACTGCAGCAACACGTGCAGACATGTACGGTGATTTACCTTTGAGTGTGGCACTGAAGCACGAATGCAAGCCAGAAGTGGTCAAGACACTGTTGATGCATAACCCGGATGCGGCGAAGGTTCAGAATGGACGCGATGGCCACAGTCCGTTGTTTTTGGCGTTCCAACACCATGCGGATGATAAGACAATTCTTGGTCTCATGAACCACGCGCCCGATGTGAGTTTTATCCATTCTTTTGTTACTGTTTCACTTCAGTACAGCTTGTTTTGACACCCTCTTATCTGTTTCTTCTATGAAACTGCTTTATTTCTCCAGCTCATTGTAGCAACAGACAAGAGGACAGGAATGCTCCCCATTGAAATGGCAACTCGTCAACGTCATTCGAAGACTATCATATACGACCTCCTCAAGCGTGATATGCCCATCGACATGAAGGAGAAGACTGAGGCCAAGCTCGTGCCCCACCAATACTCCTGGAACCACCTGGTATCGGATGCCAAAGATTTGTATCACGACGTTGTTGAGAAGGTATTGCAGCAGTGCAGCCAGCCACAGGTGTTGGCTTTGGCCCACGTGGAGAACAAACACGGCGAGATTCCATTGGCTACGGCCACGCCTTTGTGCAAGCACGAGTTCCGTGTTATGTTCCGTCTTTTTCACACGCTCGAGATTGTGGACCAAACACCCGCATTCGAGGATAAGGAGACTGGGACACAGATCTTTTACGCGCTTCGGTTCACTCCTCCAAAGGAAAAGGATGGATACTTCACCTCGTTGTATAAGGATGATAAGAGCAAGAACAATCTCGTTGAGGTTTGGGACGACTTTCCAGTTGCCGAGGATGAGGAAATGGAGGTGCATCTTGAAACAATGGATGTCAAACAGAAATTGGAATTTGTCCAGAATGAAAAGGGCACCAAGGTCATCGCTAAGCTTACTTCCAGGAGCGACATTGTTGACGCCGAGTTGTCCAGGCGGAAGGAATATGAGCTGAGCCGTCACTACGTCCCCGCCATCATTAGCGTTCATCACACGATGCAACACGCGGCCTACTCTGAGGCCATGGCTGATCCTTCTTATTGCATTACCATGGAAGCAGCTGAAATCACTGCCGAGAATCTCATCCTTGACACACGCAAGTCTGGGGAAACCTTTCCAGTTGAGGCCCTCAAGGGCATTGCCATGTCTCTGTTGCACATTCATGAGCATGGCCTTGTCCATGGTGACTTTGGCTCCCACAATACTGCCAGGTTTGGAGACCGTTGGAAGACTTTGGGTGTAAGGGGTAGCGTGCCTATTGGAGAGATGACTGATCCCAAACGTGGCTTCTTCCATCCTCCTGAAGCCGTTAGTATGGAGACCAGGAATGTTTCCCTTGGAGACAAGAATGTGGGTGCATCTGTGATTCCCCTGGCGAGTGATGCGACCTACGACATTTGGGCATACGGGGTGGTCTTTTATGAGGCCATAGCTGGCTTGCCTCTCTCACCGTACAGGTCCCTTCACAAGGCCAAGAGGGCGCTGACTACCGCCGAGTTGTTCAAGGTTGGACAGTGGGATGATCGCAGTCTTAGGAAGGCATTGAGGCACATCGACAACAATGATAATGCAAGGGACTTGGTGAAGAAGGTAAATTGTTGACAAAACACAAGCAAGATGACTGTTGTACAAAAATTTTCACTTCATGCTCACGAACAACTTTTCTTTGTCTGGTAACAGCTCTTGCATCCTAATCCCAACGCACGTGCGCAATCCATGCGGGATGTTCTGAGCCATCCATTCTTCGGCATTGGAAGGCTGGCCGGAAAGGCTCCTGTGTTTAGCAGACCTAAGCTTGGAGCTCCAGTTGCCACCAACACTATTGATATCAATGCCTACACAGATGAACACATGAAGCATCGTAAGGAGATAATTGCGGAGGCAGAAGCTGCAGCCATGGCCAATAAGACACCCAAGAAGAGAGAGATGCCTGCTGTAGTCGAGATTGAGAAAGTGGATATAGCGCCTGCTGCTGTGGTTGAGGAACCAGAGCCTTCTCCTGTACCCGCACCTGAAAATATATCTGCTCCACCATCTGAGGTATCGGTAGAGGCTGAGCCAGAACCCACGCCAGTGGTGACTGCTCCAGTGCCGCCTCAGGCTCCCCCTCCTCGGCGTCCATCTCCAACTCCTCCTCCACCTGCACCCGTTGCTCCACCTGAGCCTGTATCTGCCGCTCCCTCTCCACGTCCAGCTCCAGTTGAAGCACGTCGCCCCAGCTCACAGGGACAGCCCTACGGTTCAGTGGCTACTGGCGGTACCACGTCCACAGCGAAGAAGTCCAAGTTTGGAATGAAGATGTTAAGGAAGAAGAAATAAAAGAGTGCACAAGGATGGGGTATGTAGTGCACGTTATTCGATATACAAATTGGAAGACGAGGGGAGAGATGTAGAATCAAAATGTCTGTTGCATATTATTTAGTAATGACAAATGTTTTTCAATGATTCTATCCACATATAATTAATCTCAGGCAATGTTTCAACCTTAGTCAAAGCCTCTTTAGATTTTTATCATATCTGCGCAAGCTTAAAATCAGCGAGGACGAATTCTTTGACTATTTAATTACTCTGTAAAACACCAGAGCAATTATCATTTCACTGGTACCTGATTGTACTGGTACAGGAGCTCCTGAGATCTCCTGAGAAAATGAAGTGACACACTGAAAAACACACATTCACCACATGCTCAGAATCATCACTATCCTCTTACTCATAGTTCATCCTTATCATCTGAATCATTACTACTATCATCAGAATCATCACTACTGTCATCTGCCTCGTCCTCTCTAAGCGCCTCAATACTAGGTATTATCTTGATCATATCACCACTTCTTTTTCGAGCACCTTCGATTGCAGCCTTTAGACCATTTTCCAAGGCATTGATATAACTATTGATTGTTTCCCACTCGAAATCATTTACATCTTTATCCTTCACACTCAAGACTGTGTCTTTCGTTCTCTTGATTTGCTCCACCATCGTACTCATTGTCTCGATATCTTTGTCATCAGGCTTCTTGTAAACCCAATCAGTGACAAACGCCTTACCAAAGCCCTTATTACCATTACCATCTCTCTCCTTCGAATAAATTTCATCGAGCCTAAACCCAAAGTTCATATCACGAAAATAGTAGCTCTGGGGCATCTGTTCGACGAAGCCATAATCCAGCAGAATTCTACCCGTATCATATTTATACTGTCGGTTTCCACAATTCTCGCACTGATTATACGTCGTATAAATCTGCTCCCTCGCAGTAATGGCTCGCTCGTTTGGCGTACACTTCGATATCTTCATCGGCATCATGTACATCACTATGGACCGTGTTCAACCAGCGTCCATTTCTGTGACTCATCGTGTCAAATACGGGAATCAAAATATCATCCCAGCTCCTTTGGATGACAATGAGAGCTGCATATTCTTGGAGAGGATCGTTAGATCCGTTGCATTTATTGTGCCAGCGTCTGATCCAGGGGAACGGATCGGATACACTCAGGTTTGGTGGGAGGGCGTGGGTTACCACCATGCCAGTATGTTCAGGTCCTCGGGTCACACGAGTGAGAAAATCACCAGTTTTGGACCACGCGGATGGAATCCACCGTGGGATGCACTTGGACGGGTTCGTGATGCAAGTGAATAAAGCCCTGCCGGCTGTGGACCATCCAGATGGACAACCGGGAGGTTGAGTATCCAAAAGATAATTGACGTAGGGGGCGTATTTGGACTCGTCCCTCAACTTAAGCTGGTCGATGAGATTGCGAACGGTTCCACACGTCATCTGAGCATGAACCTCGGCAGCTTCTTCCGCGGTGCTACACCATGCTTCGGGGTACTCGCAGGAGGAGCTCATCTTTAGGCATATGACCATAGTGGGGAGCAAACTTTCATTCCGTGGGGAATGCACACA